>OY754496.1:9305664-9485664 GCA_963575735.1 Amblyjoppa fuscipennis
ACACTGGACGTGTTCTCCGGTGCTGGGCAAGTTTTCGTATCCTATCCCACTTCGATATTTTTTTTTATTTTTCATTTTTCTTTTTTTTTCGATAACAAAGCATTATCGAATTTTTATATTTCGGTGCACCTGCGCTGTTTGTCTCAGATAATATATATATATATGTACATATATATATATATATATATATATATTAACGATTTCAAGCGAGTTGTCCCTCCATAATATTTTCATATTTTGCTTCTCATGAATTATCACAATATTCGCTCGTCGATGACCTATCGATCGTTAGTAACTTAGCGTTCGTCGGACACCCAAGGAGGTCGCGGACGCGCCCGGGTCTTCGGCTACGAGGGGCAATCGAGAACATAATTTTCGCGAGTAAAAAAAAGACGTGTTTAACCGGACGGTGCCAACAAACGATTAAATTGGTATTGACGCGACCGAGCCGCGGACGATATCTCGGAGACCAAATTCATTATCGTATCTCTGCGCCTATCGCAGGTCTGGATCTGTTCGGTACTCGCGCGACTCTGTATCTCCGCAAGGTTGAGGACACCGAAGTTCTTTTTTTAAAAAAAACCCCGAGATTTCCGTGTGCTCACGAAAAATATATCCGAGAAATTCCACGAGGGTTTGACCGTGTCCGAAAGATCCCCGAAAAATTCAAGGGTACCCGAATAGAGCGGTTAACAAGCTCTAATCTCGTCCGAGATATCGTTCGATTCCGTGCGTCGTCCCTCGCGCTCTCGCACCCGTGGACTTTTCAAGCCCCGATTTATCATCTCGTCACACAAATCCCATGAATCGCCAGAGAAAAAAAAAGAATCTACCGAGCGAGAGCGGTGGGACCAAAAACGGAAGTACCAAAATCGGTCGATTGGGCATCGCCGGTCGTCGCAAGATAAAAAAAAAAAAAAAACCCTTAACCCTTCGAAGCAAGGCGTATCACAGGTGATACCCCTCTTCGAATTCAGAGAAAATGCATTAACAACGGATTTATTCGAAACTTCATACTTAAGGAGTATTTTGGGTCGCCTGATTCGAATCCGGCCTCAAAATTCAGAAATTCAAAAAATGGATCAAATATGATGGATACCAAATTTCGCGTGAATATGTAAGGGAGAAAAATGCTTCAAAGGGCTAAAAACGCCGTTCGCATCCAGCAATGAAATAACAATTTCATCCCTCATATACGACCTCCTTAACCCTTTGAAGCACGGTGCACCGCAGGTGATTATTTTGATGAACCGACTTTGAATTCAGAAAAATGCATTAACCCGATGTATTCGCAACTCCACACTCAAGGAGTACTTTGCATCGCCAAATTCGAATCTGAACCCAAAATTCCTCAAATGCGTTGGATCAAATACGGTGGCAACAAAATTTCGCGTGAACATCTAATGAAAAGAAATGCTTCAAAGGGTTACAAAAAGTGCGTTCGCATCCGGCAACGAAATAACAATTTCACCCCTCAAATACGTTGTTCCCTGTAGCCGATGGGGCTGCCGTCGTCGTCGGGATCCTCGACTCCGGTGACGACGTGCCACGTGTTGGCGTGATGCTGGCCCTGAATAACGTTGTCGCCGACGAAGACGTCGCTGTCGTTGGCGATGGGTCTTATCGTGCCGATGCGTCGGCCGTTGTCCTGTCGTTCGCCGGATTCCTCGGTTGGCATGCCGTGCAGCTGGTTAGGATTGGCGACGTGGCCGTTCGAGCCGTTCGAGCCGTTGTTCCCGTTGGTTGCGGCGTTGTACGCCGCGGCGGCGGCGGCTCAGGCGAGGGCATAGGGGTGGGTAGCGTGATGTCACAATCCCGTAGCGGCGGTGGACGGCGGAGCGCTCGACGTCGTCACGCTGCTTGCGTGATGATAGAGAGGACTCTGATAGTAGTCCTGATGATGATTGGTCATGTTGTGCATCGTACCGGCGGGATTCGTTCCGCCGTGCATGCCGTTGTGATGATGATGACCCGGCGGTGTCGAGTGCGGATGTGGATGATGGGGCGATCCGTAGTTTCCGTAACTCTGATGAATGTCGTACATCTTGAGTTCGGGCGGTTTCGAGTCCTGAGCGCCGGGCGACGTACCAGCGCCTGGCAGTAGCCTCGTGATGCTGAAGGGATGACTCGAGGCCGTGTACGGTGACTCCTGCTTGAGGCTGCCGGGCATCCCGTGATGAAGAGCCGCGGGATCGGTGAGAAGATGCGGATGAAGACTCCGTCCGACCATCGCCGCGAGCTCGTCGTGCGCGGCGCCCAGATCTGGTCCCAGCAAGCCACCGATGTCCGTCGCGTCGCTCTTGAGGCTACCGTGATGCTGGTGAAGTCCGCCGCCCGGATGATGATGGTGGTGATGGGACGAGACCAGGGAGTGAAGATCCTTGTCGTCCTGCTGCTGCTGCTGGGGCGCGTGAAGCAACGACGACGGCGTCTTCTTTACGTGGTTCCCGCCTAGCTGGTCGTGCTGGGAGTTCGGACTGTTGTGTCCCGGCCCGACGCCGCTCGGCGGATGGTGCTGCTGGTGCTGCTGGTGCTTGCTCGACTGCCTCGACATCTCCTTCTTCTCGTCCTTGAATCTCTTCTGTCGACGGAGGTAACAGCCGTTCTCGAACATGTTGCCGCTGTCCGGATGGAGGGTCCAGAATGAACCCTTGCCGGGCTTGTCCGGCGTTCGGGGAACCTTCACGAAGCAGTCGTTGAAGCTCAACGAGTGTCTTATCGAGTTCTGCCAGCGTTGCTGGTTCTGACGGTAGAACGGAAAGAGGTTCATTATGAACTGGTAGATCTCCGATAGGGTGAGCATCCTCGATGGCTCGTGCTGTATCGCCATCGTTATTAGGCTTATGTAGGAGTAAGGTGGCTTTGCGTGGGTGTAGTTTCGCCTGTAGGTCTTGTCCGCCCTCACTCGCTGGAGTGCTGAATTTGGTGAATCCGGCTCGGCCAGCGAGAGAGCGTCACGCGCCACGCCGGAACCACCGCTGGGCGTAAGCGGTCCGTAGCCGACGGCGCTCATGCAACCCGCACCGCCGCCCATCGAGGAACCACCGTAACCGGTCATTCCACCGCCGCCCATCGACGCCATACCCATTGAGCCCATCGTGCTCATGTTGAAGCCGCTCGCACCCTGCGGACTGCATCTCGGTCCTATTCCAACGTCCATCGACATACCCATCGACACGCAGCCCATCGAATTTATCGAACTGTAAGTCGGCGCCATGCTCCCTATGCTGGTCATCGCGGCGCTCGTCATTGCGCCGCTCAGACCGCCAGCCTCGCCGTACAGATTCAGGCTGCCGGCCTTCTGAGACTGTAACATTGTCATTTGTTTTTTTTTTTTTTTGGGGGGGGGGGGGGGGGGAACAAAATCGTGGGGAAAAAAAATACTTAAAAAAAAAAATATCGAAGACCCGATGCAGAGGAGTTTGTTGCTTCGTCAGACCGGAAACATGTGAGAGCCCCCGAAGGTCAAGCACGCCGATTCCACGGCACGCTTTGTATCGTCGCTTGTCCGTTCCGCCTCTTTATCGATCGGTGACGGGGCTCTCGGTTGGGCTATTGTTATTATTGTTTTTTTTTTCTTTTGCTTATTTTTTTCGGCTATCTCTCGGGAATCGATCGGATAAATGTTCCGTTATCGGTCGGTCGTCCGTTGGAGAATCACATTTGAGCCTCTTATCGTGTCCATCACGCCGAGGACTCGGCGACAAATTCGCGCACGAAATGTTCTTCGGCTGGTTTTCTTCTTTTTTTCATATAAAGAGTCGAGCACAGACGCGAGAACGATACGGTTCTCTCGTATCTTTTTTTTACTTTCCGTCGGTCTCAAACACTTCTCGGATAACACGACTTGGATTAAAACTTTTGTCTACACTTTTCTTATTTCTTAATATTTTTTATAGCACTGTCCTCCGACGACACCGGAGAGTTCTCGGTCACTGAAACCGCGGCCAGTTCGGGCCGGTCGTCGCTCGAGCCTCCCGACTTTTTTTAGCGTTGCCCCGTGTATTATTTTTGGTCTCCTGCCACGGAGACTCGTCGCGGCACGCGCGACCTCTGCGCGTCTCGCGCGCTCCGCAGTCTCGTAAACAAAACACAAAGCAAAAAAAAAAATAAACAAAAGAAACTAAGTCCAAACCCAAAAAAAAAGGGTAACCGTCACTAGCCAACGAGCTGATCGAAACCGTCTCGACAGAACAACGAGAAAAAAAAAAAGTCTGAAAACCCGTCACTCGCGTACGATTCTCCGCGCTTGGCTCGACGCGGCTCTTGCGCCTCGGCCGCTCGCCCGCTCGCCGATAGTTTTATCGCGAAACAATGCGGCTGTCTCTACCCGGCGCGGTTTACAACTCTCTCTCTCGAGTCTCGATGAGGCTATGGCCCGACGTTCGCACGATAGGGGTAATTGTTGTCCCAACACACGACCAACTATATAACAAAAACACACTGTGGCCGGCAGCAGCGGCGGCGGCTGCTGCTGCTCCTCGCCCGTTTTTCGAGAGTATAGTCCGAACGAGAGATATCGGGGCCCCGAGAGACGACACACACAGCGCGCGTAGCCGAGGCTCTGGCTGATTATTTGCTGGCTGGTTTTGGGCTCTGCGCGCCCTCTCTCACTCTCTCACCACTCTGTGTGTAGTGTGGATGGAGGCCGGTTAGCGAGTGTACTCCGGTACTCTTGAGTCGCCGAGTCTTGTTCAAACAGTCCCCACCTAGCGGCCGAGCCGTTCGTGCCGCACGGTCGACGCCTACGAGCCGCCGCTCCGGCGAATCCTCGAGCGCTCGTTCCCGCGAAGCCTGCCAACCGACGAATCGTTACTCCTCACAGGTGGGGCGACGCTCTCTTCGCTCTCGGTCGCAGCGACCACGCCTGGCGCCGCCTGGCTGTCCGCCGGGGAGAAACCGAGCGAGGGAAGGGAATCGCAAGGAAAAAGAGAACGTAAAAAATGTGGAGGCCGAAAGAGCGCGATGCGCATGCGCGCCGCGCCGACCGGCTGATAGCGAGTCCCTGGGACCCCCGCGGCTTGCGTAATTTCGCAACGACGTCGAACGAGCCCGACGACGACGTCCTCGGCGTCCCCGTCTCTTCATGTCATGTCAACTGCCACCGCGCTTTTGACAACTCTGCGGTAAACGTACGCGACTCTCGTTCGATCGCATGGACTGCGACTGCGATTTTATTGGCGATTTATTATGTTTTCGTTTTTTTTTTTTTTTTTTTTTTTTCAAACAACTTCTTTGGAGAGTAACAACAATCGTTCGGGCGTTCGAGCGTCGGCGGCCGGTCGGGATCGAAGCGAAGTCGTCTCGCACGAGATTTTAAATCAGAGATCTCGGTTATTAAAGTTATCGCTGATTGTCGATGTTTTTTTTTTTTTTTTTTTGCGCTTTGTAACACTCTCGCGGGTGACTGAACGGGGGAGGGGGGAGGACGATGGACGGGAAGAGAGAAACACGTAAGGACATTTGTTGCGTTTTGTTAATATAATGAAAGTTTTTTTTTATGTATGTGTTTATGTTTTTTTTTTTTTTTAATGTATTATGTATGTGTATGTTTAAAAAAAAAATTGAGCCTTTGGAAGTTGAAAATCTGTTGTCAATGCACGATTTAGTCACATTCGCTGCGAGATATTCTTTGTTCATACGGATTTATTGTTATTCTTTGCAGAATACTGTAAGGAGAACCTGAGTTTTCGACTTCGTTTTTTTTTTTTTTTTTTTTTTTTTAATTAACTCGCGAAGAGGATGATGGAAACACTTCCGGTCTCGAGGATGCGACGCTGCTGCTGGTGAGTACAATTTTTAGAGTCAAAGCTTTCTTTCGTATTCCCTTGCGTGCGAAGAGTAATGATTTTTTTATTATTAATTCGTCCTGCCAGTCGCAACGTTCAAGCTATGCGAAATTTAAAGTTTCATTGAGAATATATATTGTCAATTGGTAAACTTTGAAAAATTATGGCCGATTCAGTGACTTACACATTTTTTAATTCATCGTCCCAATCGTAACGATCAAGCTTTAAAATTCAACCTTAAATTCATATACTAGTGTGAACTTAAAGTTCCATTGAGAACAGATATTACTAATTGATTAATTGTTAAGTTGAAAAATTATCTTCGATTCAGTGACTTACACATCGTTCCATATCATCGTCCAGATACGCTGTAATAATTGCATTTGGTAATTGTAATTGTATTCGTACTTGGTTCTGAGCAATTCACTGTTCGGCGTTCAGTCTATCGCGCATTTCGCTGAGGAATAAAAAATAAGCTGTATGCATTTAAGGTTTCATTGAGAACAGATATTGTTAATTGATTAATGTCAAAGTTGAAAAATTATCCTTGATTCAATGATTCATAGACACCGTTATTTATCATAGAGCATACACGCTATAATAATCGTATTTGGTTCGGAGCAATTGTATTGTATTGTAATTGTATTCGTACTTGGTTCTGAGCAATTCACTGTTTGGCGTTCAGTCTATCGCGCATTTCGCTGAGGAATAAAAAATAAGCTGTATGCATTTAAGGTTTCATTGAGAACAGATATTATTAATTGATTAATGTCAAAGTTAAAAAATTATCCTTGATTCAATGATTCATAGACACCGTTATTTATCATAAAGCATACACGCTATAATAATCGTATTTGGCTCACTGTTCGGCGTTCAGTCTATCGCGCATTTCGCTGAGAAATCAAAGATATGCTATATGAATTTAAGGCTTCATTGAGAGCAGATATTATTAATTGATTAATTTCAAAGTTGAAAAATTATCTTCGATTAAGTCATATACACATCGTTCTATATCATAGCTTATATATACGCTATAATAATTGTATTTGGTAATTCCAATTGTATTCGTATTTGGTTCTGAGCATTTACTGTTCGGCGTTCAGTCTATCGCGCATTTCGCTGAGGAATAAAAAAAATGAGCTGTATGCACTTAAGGTTTCATTGAGAACAGATATTATTAATTGATTAATGTCAAAGTTGAAAAATTATCCTTGATTCAATGATTCATAGACACCGTTATTTATCATAGAGCATACACGCTATAATAATCGTATTTGACAATTGCAATTCTATTCGTATTTGGTTCTGAACAACTCACTGTTCGGCGTTCAGTCTATCGCGCATTTCGCTGAGGAATCAAAGACAAGCTGTATGCACTTAAGAGGTTTCATTGAGAACAAACATTTTTAATCGATTAATTTTTATAGTTGAAAAATTATCTTCGTTTCAGTGATTCATAAACCGTTATATATCATAGAGCATACACGCTATAATAATCGTATTTGGCAATTGCAATTCTATTCGTATTTGGTTCTGAGCAACTCACTGTTCGGCGTTCAGTCTATCGCGCATTTCGCTGAGGAATCAAAGGCAAGCTGTATGCACTTAAGGGGTTTCATTGAGAACAAACATTTTTAATCGATTAATTTTTATAGTTGAAAAATTATCTTCGTTTCAGTGATTCATAAACCGTTATATATCATAGAGCATACACGCTATAATAATCGTATCTGGCAATTGCAATTCTATTCGTATTTGGTTCTGAGCAACTCACTGTTCGGCGTTCAGTCTATCGCGCATTTCGCTGAGGAATCAAAGACAAGCTGTATGCACTTAAGGGGTTTCATTGAGAACAAACATTTTTAATCGATTAATTTTTATAGTTGAAAAATTATCTTCGTTTCAGTGATTCACAAACCGTTATATATCATAGAGCATACACGCTATAATAATCGTATCTCTGACACTGAACGACTCACTGCAGCGCGTTTAGGCTACCGCACACTTCGTCGACGAATCAAAGATAAGGCTGCTGAACAGATATTATTAATTGATTAATGTCAAAGTTGAAAAATTATCCTTGATTCAATGATTCATACACCGTCATTTATAGAGCATAGAGCATACACGCTATAATAATCGTATCTGGCAATTGCAATTCTATTCGTATTTGGTTCTGAGCAACTCACTGTTCGGCGTTCAGTCTATCGCGCATTTCGCTGAGGAATCAAAGACAAGCTGTATGCACTTAAGAGGTTTCATTGAGAACAAACATTTTTAATCGATTAATTTTTATAGTTGAAAAATTATCTTCGTTTCAGTGATTCACAAACCGTTATATATCATAGAGCATACACGCTATAATAATCGTATCTCTGACACTGAACGACTCACTGCAGCGCGTTTAGGCTACCGCACACTTCGTCGACGAATCAAAGATAAGGCTGCTACGTTGCACCCACCCGCGCGAACGTTAATAGATCAACTCCACAGATCCTTGTAAATGCTGCGATCTTTATCTGTCAATATGAATTGTTTACTTACACTTTAGTTGCTCTCAAATTGTGTACTTGAACAAACACTCTTGCGCTTATCCGAACTCCATATCGTTGTCGCCGGCCATCTCTCTCTCTCTCACTTTGTGTGCGTCTCTCTCTCTCTCTCTCTCCCTCTCCCGATATTGTCGCGCGCGGCTCTGATACTCTATCGAAGTTTTTTGGCGGTCGAATCAAGGTTTTTCATTCTTTTTTTTTTTTTTACACAAATAATATTTAGACAAAAAATCTTTCATTTCATTGTCGCTTCATTCGTGCTCGGTTGAGAGCGGAAGCTATGCAGTAAAAAAAGATTTGTGCTTTTAACACAGTTTTTCTTATATGCATATGTTTGCGATTCTTTTCACGTTCATTTTGCGATAGAATTTTTTTTTTAAGGAAAAAATCCCTCGAAAAAAAATGCAAGTATTATTAAAAAAAAAAAAACACAAAGACAAACAAAGTATTTTTGGCCACCAACAACCCTCAAATGATTTTCGATTCACAGGTGCATGTGAGCAATAAGATCTTGTCGAATCACCGATCGATCCGAAAGTTTTATTTCTCCCTCTAAAAAAAAAAAAAAAAAAAGTAAAATAATTCTCCCAAAAATCCTCGCGGAACTGACGATATTTATATTTTTACACCGCACTCGCTGCGGCCATAGTTTGCGAACAATGCAAATGTTTTTTTATTGCCCGGCCGTCGGTCGCGCAACGATCGTCACGCCGAAATATTTATGGGCCTTTTTTTCGATCTTGCGGTTTTCGGACTCAAACAAATCTGGTATTACAGCCAAACCCCACGGGATTATCTGAATCCTACCGTGCGCGCTCCGGCAAAACGGACAACAGAGGTACACGAATCTTTTTTTTTTTTTTTTTTTTTTCAATATATTTTTTCCCACTTTTTTTTCCCTCCTGCGCCCTTCGGTCATTCCGCAAAGCCCTGGCAGCGCCGGGCTCTCGATCGTGGAGGGCAAAAAAACAATGCCGGACACGAGTAGGACGGCGTGTGAGGGGGGTGGGGGGGGGGGAGGAAGGGATCGGAGACCGAGAGGGCGCCGGCTAGGTGAGGAAAGGGTCAAACAGTGTGCGAGTTAGTTGAGCGAGAGAGTTATGACGAAAGGGGTAGTGAATATACGGCAAAACCGTGAAAGAGAAACGGAGGCGCGAAGTCGCGATACCGAGCAGGATGGAAGCAGCAAAAGCGCACGGGCTGGGAGGGGGGGGGGGGGAAGGGAACACACAAAAGCCCGAAAAAACCGCGACAGCTCCGACTGTATAGGGAGGTGCGGGGTGCACCAAAGCTTCGACAAATATCCGAGAACTTTTTTTTTTTTTTGAGCCGAGCCTGTGAGGCGATTGAGTCTACAGTGGTATGGTGCTTGCCTCATACATGTATATATATATATGCCTATTTTATATATGCGTATACATATATATGTATATGTATATATGTTTGTAAATATATATGTATACGTATATATGTGTGTAAATATATATGTATACGTATATATGTTTGTAAATATGTATGTATATGTGTATATGTTCGTAAATATATATGTATATGTGTATATGTTTGCAAATATATATGTGGTATATATATGTTTGGCATAGTGGCAGTTGACCGGATCGCTCGAGTAATTGAACCGCAGGCGCCTACGTCGGACACGCCATAAAACGCGCCGCCGGAAATGAATGTCCGAGCGTCGACCTATCATCCATCCAGCAAAATTAGCACTCCCGCCCCATATGAAACTGACGGAATTAACAGCCATGCCCACCCGAACCCTCCGCTCGGGGATGGCCGTGAAAAGTCGAACTGTCGTATTATGCGCAACATATAGCTGTTAAAATAATTAATTTAAAAAAAAAAAAAAATGGGACGATTTAAAAAATCGTGTCGTCTTTTTTTTTTCTTTTTTAAGACTAATCAGTTTTTTTTTTTTTTTTTATGTTGAAAATTCGTACTGGAAGGTGGTCACTTAGTCGATAACAAAAACCGTACAATGCACATTTTTTTCCAAGCCTCGTCAAAATTAGTTACAAAAAAACTTAATTAAACTGAGTAACGGAATAAAAAAAAAAAAATGGAATTAAACTGAAAAACAGAAGTACAGAAAATTGAATTACACTGAAAAATTGAATTAGAAAAAAATTAAACTGAAAAACTGAATTAGAAAAAAAAAAATGGGATTATGAAAACCGAAGTTCTCGTTAGCGATCGAGTTCGATTCAAACGAACGATGTTTCGCATCGCCTTAAGCGCCGCCGACGGCGCGCTACCCGCGAGATTGGGAAAGAGTCTTTCTCTCGTCTCTGCACGCTGTATCTCGCGAGTGAATCCCGGCGGTAGCACATCCGGGCGTACAGCACGTTATATAGAATGTATCATCGGCGTCTTTATCGAGCCGCACGAATTGTTTGCTCGATGAAAATATTGTTCCTGTAAACAAAGCGTCGCGGCGATGCACATCGCGTCCCGCGGTCCCTCTCTACCGTGCTGCAGGTTGTTAAGCATTGTGTTGTGAGTTAGGTAGTCCGTACGATATATATATACATATATATATATATATATATGTTATGCATATATACACATATAGATATATGTCGTTCACAAAACGCCGAATCCACATCGACCATAACAATCCGACAATACACAGAAAGCTTGATGAGTACACGGTCGTTGCAGTTTTATTTTGTCGTAGTTCGTATGACATCGCTTTATAAAACCGTCCGCACTATCGAATGTAACGAAATTGAAACATCGCATGTCTCACTCTCGCGCGTATCGATGCCCCGAAGATTTTCATTAAGCTGGATCGTCTTCTCTCGAGGACATATACACATAAGTTCAGGTGGGTTATGCGAGTTTCGGTGAGTTATGTGAGTTATGTGAGTTATGTGAGTTATGTGAGTTATGTGAGTTATGTGAGTTATGTGAGTTATGTGAGTTATGTGAGTTATGTGAGTTATGTGAGTTATGTGAGTTATGTGAGTTATGTGAGTTATGTGAGTTATGTGAGTTATGTGAGTTATGTGAGTTATGTGAGTTATGTGAGTTATGTGAGTTATGTGAGTTATGTGAGTTATGTGAGTTATGTGAGTTATGTGAGCTATGTGAGCTATGTGAGCTATGTGAGCTATGTGAGCTATGTGAGCTATGTGAGCTATGTGAGCTATGTGAGCTATGTGAGCTATGTGAGCTATGTGAGCTATGCGAACTACATATGTGAGCTATGTGAGCTATGTGAGCTATGTGAGCTATGCGAACTACATATGTGAGCTATGTGAGCTATGTGAATTATGTGAGCTACGTGAGCCATGTAAGCTATGTGAGCTATGTGAATTATGTGAGCTATGTGAATTCTGTGAGCTTATGTGAGTTTAGGTTAGTTAGGTAGTCCGTATAAGATACATAATATACATAATATACATGTATACACATGTTTCGCTCACAAAAGCCTGAATCCACATCGCCCATAACACTCCGACAATTCATAAAACGCTTAATGAGTATACGGTCGTTGCATTTTCTCATAGTCCGTATGCATCGAGTTATAAAAACGTCCACACTATCGAGTGCAACGAAATTGAAACATCGCATGTCTCACGCTCGCGTGTATCGAAGCCCCGAAGATTTTCGTTCCGCTCGTTCGTCTTCTCTGAAGCACATAAGTATACAGAGACTTGTACAGGGGAGATAATGCGTTTCGCGATAATGAACGAGATCGAGGTTCCTTGTTTGTCCAAGATTGTAATATCGTTCGGAGCATCGTCTATCGTGTTATCGTTGCTGTACGACGGTCAGACCGGTACCCGGCGAGATACACAGGCCAGCCCGTCGGATCCGATCGAGCGCGATTAATTTTTATATCCGATTAATTTCGATGACCAGCGATGATTTCCATACACGGGTTTGTTTGCGATCGGCGGCAATCGTGTGTCCGAACGATAACGATTCCGATAATCGACGGGTAATACGCTTCAGTTTGCACGGGCACATGTGTGAAGACGATTATTATCGTCAACAGTGACGCATATCGTAAATGAAACCTTTCGGACATAAGCCCTGACAATGTATTTTTAAGCACGAATTTGACGATCCCGAGTGTTAAATCATAATTTATGTTGATCGAGATCTCAACTGCTTATCGATATTTATATTTATATTTATATTTATATTTATATTTATATTTATATTTATATTTATATTTATATTTATATTTATATTTATATTTATATTTATATTTATATTTATATTTATATTTATATTTATATTTATATTTATATTTATATTTATATTTATATTTATATTTATATTTATATTTATATTTATATTTATATTTATATTTATATTTATATTTATATTTATATTTATATTTGCAGGTTGTTGTGCAGGTTTTTTTTCATTCGTGCTATGAGCTACGGTAGTTTTTATTACGTTACATCGTGCGCTGCCGTAACTGTTAAGGCGTGCGGCGGCCTGTCGTCCGATATATAAAAGTATTTTGTCATTTTTATAAGAGGGATCAGGAAAAAGATCGGTAGACGTCGAAGATCCGTGAGGCGACGAGGCAAACGAACCGGCGAGAGGGAGATCGAGAGAGAGAGAGCATTTGTTAGAGTGGATCCTTCAGAATATCTCTCCTATAGCTTCCATATAACTATATACCTGCGGACACGACCACGTGGGTGGTCCGAGCCGCTACCAGCACTTCGTATATATTAACACCGATGATAACTCGGCACACAAGAAAACAAGAGAGACCGAGCGACGACCCTCTCCGATCTCACCTTTTATTATTTCGATGCTTTGAAAAAGTGAAAAAAAAAAAAAAAAAAAAGAAACGGGACGATCTTGTAAGACACGGAGAGACTCTATGCCGGAGGAACGAGGAGCTGGGTTAAAAAAAAAACGTTATTTACGTCAATGAACGGAGGAAAAATTATCTTGATAATTGAGCTGGAGATTTTTTTTTCTATTTTTACTTTGGACTTTGTTACTTAATTTGAATATACGTAACGCTGTTCAGTATTATCGGGTATTGAAAAAAAGAACTTCAAACGACTTGAAATGATCTTCATTGTCGAGGAGCCGATTTATTTATTTTGTTGTGTGACTTCTGTGGCACTTTGAACTCTCTTACTTAATAGAAATAGTGTTACTCGGTGCTATTCAGTGTTATTTTGTACTATTCAGTATTATTTATTATGTTATTGCAGTATTTGGTACTTTTGGGTACTATTTGGTACCATTTGGTATTATTTGGTATTATTTGGTACTATTTGGTACTGTTTGGTACTGTTTGGTACTATTTGGTACTATTTGGTACTGTTTGGTACTGTTTGGTACTATTTGGTACTATTTGGTACTATTTGGTACTATTTGGTACTTTTCGGTACTATTTGGTACTTTTCGGTACTATTTGGTACTTTTTGGTACTATTTGGTACTATTCGGTACTATTTGGTACTTTTTGGTACTTTTTGGTACCATTTGGTACTATTCGGTACTATTTGGTACTATTTGGTACTATTTGGTATTTTTCGGTACTATTTGGTACTTTTCGGTACTATTTGGTACTTTTTGGTACTTTTTGGTACTTTTTGGTACTATTTGGTACTATTCGGTACTATTTGGTACTTTTCGGTACTATTTGGTACTTTTCGGTACTATTTGGTACTTTTTGGTACTTTTTGGTACTATTTGGCACTATTTAGTACTATCCTGTACTATTCAGTGCCGTTCAGTACTACTTTGTACCGTGGAAATCTGTCTAAAAAGTCTAGTACATCGCGGATTATTATTGTATGCGACGAGTCGTGCGAAAACATCCACAATGTGTGTCAGGGTCGCGAGTCTCTAGATGGACTCGTTGCAGTTGGAATTTATGCGATAGCACGGCAATATACCGCGAGGTTGTTCGTCGGCAAACTGTGATTTTCACGAGAACGAAATATTCCATCCCTCGGAAATCTTCGAGCCTCTTCCTCCTCTACTCCCTTTCCGCTTCGAGTACCGAGTGTGTTTTCGAACGTGACCCGAAGACGCTCGCACCTGATTTCCTACTTCGAAAAAAAAAAAAGAAAAAAAAAAAGAAATAGCAGCGGCTTTTCGTAGACCCTGCGGAAAAATTGACTTCTCGACTTACAAACGACGGTACGGAAAAGCGCGCACGGGTTTGTTGTCGCACAGCGCTGTAACAACAAATCCCATGTTAGCCGGCACTCCTCCCGCCGGTCATCGCCTTTCTGCGCGCCGACGAACTAAACACGGACGGACCTTTTTCGTAATCGTGTGACAGGTATTTTTCACCCCTCGGATATTCCATCATCCCGCTGTTTTCACCGGCTCCGAGAGCCCGGTGAGAGAGCACCCGCCAACTCCTCGAAATATTTTTCTAGGGCAAACCTATCCTATTCAGTCCCGCGCAAGGCAACCCTTCAGGGTTTCTTATTTCTTTTAAACTACTCCTAGAACTTAGTGCTTTCTCTCGACGCTGTCTCTTCGATCGAGCGACTCAGATTTGAAAGATATACTCATTTTTTTTTCGACAATAATAATAACAATTAATTTTAACAATAAAAATGATTGTTGTTGAATAATTATTATTGTTATGAAATAACGGTAACTTTGAAACATCGACCTTCGTGCAAAAGACAATGAGACTTTTATCTGACGAAGGCGCCAGCGGCCAGCGCTCTGTTTTGTTATATGGTCAAGTGTCTCAAAAATTATCTCTCCTGACCAACTAGGGGAGAATTGTGCCTGGTGAACTTTCCGACTTTCTGGGATATTACGATACGTAGATCTAAACCTTACTTTTCGTAACCCTCTCTGTGACGTTGAGAGGTAGGCTGTAAAAAAAATTTGCTCGAAATTCAATGAATCGTACTGTAAGCTTTTTTTTGCATAAACTCTTTCTGAAATTTCAAAAAAAAAAAAATGTTTTTGTAAATTTCCGGCAAAATATTTGCAATCTTAATATCTGATATTTTAATTTTACGAAAAAAAGCTCATGAATGTTCAATTGATGCAAGCGATGTAAGAAAATTTTAAGTTCCAGTACTTTGAATCTACAATTTATTTTGACAGTGTGAGGCCTAGGATTATAATTGTTTTTCGTTCGTTGGTGTTTGCGTTAGCGAGAATAAATTGAACGTCACCGGTCGGGCGGGCACTCGTGAACTGCGATCCACATAATCTTGGTCGCACGATCGATTCTGCGGAAGCGACGAGAAGCGAAATTTTTGCCTCGGGAAGTCCCGAGTTCAGGCTACGCGAATTTTTCCCCGCGAACGTGCGAAAACAACTGCGCGCGTATTCGAAGCAGTCCGACAGCGAGAGCCGGCGGAGGGATTAGGCAGTCGAACTAATTCTAAACTGTCCCAGATGACCGCGGGAGACTCGGGCCCCTAAACGTATCCGGCGATGGAAACACCCGCACGAGAAAAACCTCAGGAAATCGAGGTACGAGACGCGAGATTTGACTCCGTAAGACGCTGTCACAACATTTGCCCGAGAGACAGCCGAGAAGATTTTTGGAAAGGTAACGTCTTCGACGGGAGAGACGTGTCGGCGCGGGCACCTCAGAATCGGCGACCGAGCTTCCACGAGCGGCGGGAAAACCCATCGCGGCTCTCGCACTTCTACTCACAATTGTGAGGAGGGATATTCAGTTTTTTTTTTTTTTTTTTGTTTTACTTTTGAACTTTGTAATTGAGAAGAATATTCATTTTTCAATTTTAATAAATGCATAGTGCATTAATTTTTAAGAATTTTTCGATTCTTCAATTTTTTTTGACATTTGCAATTTTATGTTTTTACAAAATTTGTAATTTTATCATTTTTTAAAATTTGTAATTTTATCATTTTTTAAAATTTGTAATTTTACGATTTTTTAAAATTTGTAATTTCATAATTTTTAATAACTTGTAATACTATCATTTGTTAAAATTTGTAATTTTGTAATTTTTTAAAAATGTTAACTTTAAATTTTTGTTAATTTTTTTTTATTTCTTAACGAGACAAAAGAAATTCATTTTTTTCCATCCATTGATGATTTTCATAAAGCCGTGATGGACAGCCAGTCTCGACGGAGGGGCGCGTCGCTGACGAAATACTCGCCTGCGCCGGGATTATTCTCCGCGCCATAATATCGACGGTCTGATACCAGAAGGGCGTACGGTTTGTGTCTGCATGCAGATTGTGGGTCCTTGTGGAATTGAGCCGTCGATTTACATTTAGTACACTATGTACCGTGTACGGTATGTACAGTTTTGTATTAAATTGTGTATAAAGGGGAAATCCGCGTGCGCGGGAACGTCTGCCGGCGCGAGGATAATCCGTGGCCCCGGTGCGATAATCCACGAGCTGCGAACCCACCGCAACGATAATACACTAAACCGCACGTGAAAATATCGGGGCATTGAGGTGGCTCTCGGCGATTTGTTTTAAAGACGAGAACTCTCGGTTTATGTTTTCTCGACACTGGTCGTCATTAATTCATTTATTTATTCATTTATTTATTCATTTATTTATTCATTTATTTATTCATTTATTTATTCATTTATTTATTCATTTATTTATTCATTTATTTATTCATTTATTTATTCATTTATTCATTTGGTAGCAGTAATAGTGGATTTATTGACAATATGCCAGATGGTACAATTTTTTTATCATAGCATGACATAACGTAGACTGACGTGAGAACATATATCCATTGCCAATTGGCCAGCAACCTAAGTCCTTCAGCGACACGTTTTACATAATTCAACATTTTTTATATAGCGTAAACGGGTAGTCGATATATGTTTATTCACTTGGCTTCTTCGTTGTTCATTATTTTGAGCTTCTCGTATATTGTATGTGATGGGTGCTTTATTTATTTATTTATTCATCTACTCGTCTATTCATCTATTCAACTATTCATCTGGAACACCCGGAATTCGTGGAAATTTCGACAAACAAATAAACAACTTTCCAAAATATGTATAAGCATTAAATGTTAAAATGTGTGAAAATTAGAAAATTATATTTTTCAAGGAGGCAGAACTTGTATATATATATCTATATATTACGATTTTCGGCAAAGGACACACATTTAAAATTTGGAATTTTTTTTACCCGATAGTGATGTTTTTTTTTTTTTTTTATCACGATAGTGTAGTATTTGATGGCGAGGGAAGCGACGTTTGGAAATTCGGTACGTACGTAGCGTGCGGCGATGAGAGGCAGGGATCGATAGGAGGCCATTTAAAAAACGATGATTCGAGTGTGCTTTATCAACCCTGACGAGACGCAGACCAGCCGGGAGGGGCTCAAACCGCACGGTAACGCGTGCCTGGTCGAGGTTTTCCCAGATTTGCAACCCCCGAATCACGTTGTCTCTATTTACGAACTGCTCGCGCACACGCACACGAGATCGCGTATTCGCCACGTTGGATTCTTCGCTCCATAAGCAAAAATAATAGACTCGAATCGAGCTCTATTCTCGAGCCTCGCACCAAGAATAATTAAAGTAGCTCGTGGGAACCAATTTTTTTACAAACTAATGGATGAAAATGATTTCGCACAAAAAAAAATGTCTATGACAATTTAAAAAAACAAATTTTTAAGATTTTCGATGACAATATAAATAATATATGTATATATATATATTTCGTACAATTTCCACTCTAATATTGAAAGAATCCAACGAACGTTTTGCTATTATTGTTTCGAAGCCGCATGATATTGTAAGTCTTAAGTGGAGTTCAAAGAAGAATTTCTTTTTTCTTTGCTAAGAATTTTTATTTTCATTTTATATAGTTTTATTATATTTTATATAGTTCATCATCGAAGTCGACGGTAGCTTGAATTTCGCTGCCCACCCTCTGTGATAAACAGTGTCATAATAAATAATTATAAATAGCCCAATAATTGGACTCTTCAGTGCCAATAACAGAAACAATAACGCTACAGAAACGCTTGACCTGCGTACGGTGCAAACAGTGAATTTTCAAACTTGAATTCCTCGGTCCAGAAGCAAAAATAACAGACTCGAACCAAGCTCTAGTTTCGAGACTTGTCTCCGAATAATTATAATATTAAATGATAATATTATAATTGATTGATGAATTAATTGATAATATTTAAATGATTTTACGTTAAAAAAAAAAAAAAAATGTTTATGAGAATTTGCTTGCCAAGAAAAGTATATATTTTTAAATTTCAACTCTACTTTAACTCTCACAATTACAACTATAAAAATGAAAGAAAACAGTAATCTCACAATTGCAATTCTAAAATTCAAAGAATATAACATTCATCACCTCGAATTTTTTGCTGTCATTGTTTCCATCTCGTATGAAATTGTAAGTAACAAGTAGAGTTCCAATAAAAATATTTTTTTTGTTAAAGATATTTATCTATATGTTTTATTTTTTTTATAGAGTGCATCACCGAAGTTGACGATAATTTGAATTTCGTTCGCCATCCTCTGTGACAAACAGTCAATAAGATAAATAAATAAAATAATAATAATAAAATAAATAAAACAACCCAATGATCGCATTCCTCAGTGTCGAAGACAGAAAAAATAGCACCACAGAAACTCTTGACCTGCGTACGGTATAAATCCTTTTGAGCTTTCAAGACAAATAAATAAAAAAAAAATCACCGAATCAATTAGTATCTTTGAAGAAGCGAACGCCGCAACGAGGAAGCATCGTGACGGATCGTTACGCACGACCGACCGAGGGGGTCTTTCGGTTTTTTCATTGAAATTTTAACCCTGATAAACAAGGTCATAAATTCGGGGTGACTCAAATTCGACAGTCTCGTGGCAAAGACCTGTCGAGATTCTATGACGTCTCTCTTCGTCTGCGGCTCGAAAAGTGACGATTTTACGACCGTGTTTACGCACTGCAAGTGTCGATGATGCGTCACTGACGATTGCCCCGACTCGGGGCCGAAAAACTCGTCGGGCGAACATTGCCCGAGCTCTCGCACGACACACACAGTCCGATCTTATCCCATTGAGGAATCTTACGAACCGAAAAAAAAAAAAGAACAAATAAAATGGAAAATACATCGCCGGCGAACAATGAAGGAGAACCCCCGAGACTGTAAATTGTGCGGAGGCAACTCGAAGACAATGGCAATATTTTCCAACAAATTTGAGAAAAGCCATTCAACCGTATCTCTCGTTTGGTGTCGAAGTACACGGGTCACGGGAAATTTAGTCACGCCTCGGTGATTGTTATCTGCGAGAGTTACTCACAGCCTTTGGGGGCAAACGGGCGTATCACATTCAATTGTTCGAGCAGTTTTTAACTTGGCGATATGGAAAACTTAAATTCGAGAAATACCATGCAAAAGTGTGTGAATTTTTTTTTTATTTTTTATAATACAGCAGAACCTCGATTATCCGAACTGCAATTTATTTTATCCGAACTTCTATTATCCGAACAGGAATTTATTTTATCCGAACTTCGATTATCCGAACAGGAATTTATTTTATCCGAACCTTTGTTACTTGTACAAGCAAATATTGTCGACTTTATCGAAAAAAATGCTTAAAGTAGGCGTTTAATAATATGTTCCAAAGTATCCGATATGTTTGTATGCGAATTTATATTTATAAAAACTCATATTCATCACGTATGTTGTTATTATAATATTTTTGTTATTCATAACACGATTATCCGAATAATCGTTAATCCGAACTGGTCTCGGCTCTAATTGGTTCGGATCATCGAGGCTGTAAATAATAAATAATAAATAATAAATAATAAATAATAAATAATAAATAATAAATAATAAATAATAAATAATAAATAATAAATTAATTTTTGTGTATTGCCCTTTTTTCAATGAGAGCTACAACGAAATTCCCATGATAATATTTCTCCGAAGTAAAAAAAACAAAACAAAAAAAAAAATGCTCGAAGAGTTAAAATGATTATTCCGTGGAGTCAACGGCGAGAAGCGATCGATGGGAAGGGGTGCGAGTCGCGCATGCAGGTGGTGGATGAGTCCGCGGATCAAACGACTCGAATTAGCAGCGATTTTCTCGAGCAACCCCGCAGGCTGCCACCCCTGCTCGTTTGCACCGCGCGACACTCGGACAAGAGTCAATTTTAATAATTTCCACCCACCCCTCCCCCCCTCGTGTCCCGGCACCGTTGCTCACACGATGACTGGCAGGATTCTACACCGACACGAGAGGACGAATACGTCGGCCCGTTTCAATTATCCTGACCGACCTGCTCCCACGACTGACACTCCACGAACCCGAGATATCGATCGAACTACGAAAACCCGTTAAACCAACGACTGCAGATTGTACGTTGAATATTAAGGGCATTGTAATGAAAACATAGCTACCGATTTGATACAAATCTATCGAGCGCTCTATTATATACTGGTTGCAAAATGAAAAATGTATCCGATTGACCAACGCAAATTAATTCATTTTTTTATGATTATTACAGAGCTGGGCAAAGTACCGAAAAGTACTTTAAGTGCTAAGTACTAAGTATCGCAAGTACTTTAAGTATAAAATAATGTTCGTACTCAAAGTGCTAAGTACTAAGTACCGCAAGTACTTTAAGTACAAAGTAATGTTCGTACTTAAAGTGCTAAGTACTAAGTGCCGCAAGTACTTTAAGTACAAAGTAATGTTCGTACTTAAAGTGCTAAGTACTAAGTACCGCAAGTACTTTAAGTACAAAGTAATTTTCATACTTAGAGTAATCTTACAAAAGAGGCGCAGTTCCACGAGTACGAAATTTAGAGAGGTATTTTCGAATCAAGCGATCCTGTTTAGGGCCAACATTTTTTCAAAATGTGCAAACTCTTTGTTAACAATCCTTGGCAACAGACTAATCGACTGTACTACGACGACTGGACCTTGGGAAACTGAGTGGAGGTCGACCGGATCTATAACAACTAAATCGTATTGATCTTGTACAGTGGCCGAAAGTGAGGAAGCTCTCGATTTTATGCATCATAAATCGTATTTTTGGGATTTAAATGGAAAATATCGGGCTGAGAGTGTAATAATTGTTATATTCGTGATCAGCGGGAAAAAATACGTCGAATACAGTCTTGAAACACAAAAAAAATCGAGTGAGAAACTATTCTTCCATTTTTGAGGCACTTTTGAAAATCGTCGATTTTCGTGATTTTCAAACATCGATATCTCGGCTCCCAATGGAGCCAGGAAAAATCCGACGCGCCAATCGTGTTGTACGGCAAAAAATACACAAGATTGCGTCTTGCCCGAAATTTTCGAAGTATTTTATCGGGCAGTTTCAGGACGATGAAAAACGCGAAAAATGTACTCGAAAGGGCCTTGCAATTTTTGGACGAAATTTTTTTTTCTTTTACAGAAATGAACTGCCACGTATTTCGACGTTCTTTTTCCCGCTGAACACGAATCCGATGGTTTTTTTCGGACTGGAGTGCAATGGGACATCGAAAATCTCGATTTTATACCCGAAAAATCGTATTTTTGGGATTTTAATGGAAAATATTGGATTGGGAGTAAAATAATGTTATGAGACAGACATTTTTTTTACGTTACAAACGAGGTCCAAAGTAATCTGCATATGGTTTCCTCATTTATTACAATTTTGAGCATAGCTTCCTCAAAGAGGAAGCTATGCTCAAAATTGTACAACTACTTTGGTCTTACTCAGCAATAGTACTTAAAGTACCGAAAAGTACTCTGATACTTTAAGTACGTACTGTAACTACCAAATAAGTACTCATGTACTTTAAGTACTGCCCAGCTCTGGATTATTATTATTATTATTATTATTATTATTATTATTATTATTATTATTATTATTATTATTATTATTATTATTATTATTGTAGCGGTCTTATTATTGCGGATTATTATTGTATCTTGTACTATATCATTGACATTGACATTGACATTCTTTTGTATTCGTCGATAGATATATGTAAACTGGTTAAAATTGACAAAAGTGTCGGGATCGTTCCTCGTGTTAGTAATCTAACGAAAAACTGTGAAGGACGAAATCGTGCGTTAAAGAAGAGCCGGAGGATCGTGCGGCGGTTTCTCCCCGAGGATTATCTTCGTCCGGTATTACGTGTTCTCTCCAGAAGCTCGACGGGTTATCGAAGCGCGCAAGCGGCCATCGGCCGGACACGCCATCCTTTTTCCACCCTCCGACCTCAGGCGGCATTGTACATTTCCTCGTAGAACACCCCCCCGACCAATATACACCGTTCGCCGTTGCTTCGATGAAGAGCACGGCGACGCAAGGGCGTGCAGGGGTATACATCGAAGAAAAAAAAAAAAAAAAAAAAAAAGTTTTACAACTGCAAAACCCTCCCCGGTACCGCCGCCGTCGCGCTTGTAAAACAATAATCGATTTACGACAGCGGCAATGCTCTTACAAAGAGAAAAAAAAAAAAAAAAAGGCGTACGGTGCCCGACGCTACTGGCTGACGGCTGCTACCTGTGCTCCGTAACGCCGCTACTCGAAGTGAACACTCGCTATTATCTTCGGAATCGCGCGGTGTGGATCTATAATCTATGTGATCTCTCTCGTTCGCTTTGCGTCTCCTTGTGGTTATTCCGTCCCACTTCGGGACGTCGTAAAACTCGGAGGAACAACGTGTGTCCCGGGTACGAAAGAAACCTTCGAGGCCGATGCGAATGGTTTTTCCATTCGCACGTGTCGAATGGAAAATCAAATCGAACATCAAAGCTCCCTTATTTTTATTAATTTTTTTTTTCCTTTGATTATTATTATTATTTATTTTCATGAAAAATTTGACGCCTTTTCGCGTTAAATCAAACTTTACATCAAAAGATTCGGCCGCGTCTTTACTCTAAATAAAATTTTGCATTGTGAACTTAACGAGCGTTTTTACATCAGATAAGATTTTATATTAGGCGTGTTTTGCCTTCGTTTTTACACTAAAGAACATTTTTTGCATTTAGAATTTCAATCTCGTCGACGTTAATCTAAATACGACCCTCGAGCATGGAACAATTGTCAATTCGATTTTGTAATTTTCAACTCGAACAGATCATTCTTAGGCATTTAAAAAAAAAAAAACGTACGTTTACTTTTTATTTAAGGTCTATTGAAAGATTTACTTTCGATCTGTAATTTACTTGTGCTTTATCTATGCGATCTCTCTCTGCATTTCCTCCTGGTTCTTCCGTCCCTCTCCGCGGCGTCAAACTCGCAGGAATGTGTTCCGAACAGAAAAAAAAAAAAAAAAACTGCAAGTAGAGAGCTCCGATGAGGATGGTTTTTTCCATTGGCAAGTGTCCTCGATCGAATATCATAAGTCCCCTAATTTTTATTTATATTTTCCTTCTATTTGTTACTATATTATTTTTACACTAAAAAGCTCAGTTTTCATCGTCGTCCACCTTAACCGCGATACGATCCGCCAGTCTCGAATAATCGTCAATTCGATTAATAATCTTCGACTCGAACAGATAAGTTTTATTTATCAAGTACAAAAAAAAAAAAAAAAATCTTACTTTCGCTACGTAATTGTAACGTCAATTTATTTTTCAGTGTCGATCCACGAGCGTAATTGTTCCGTTGACGATCGTACGCGAGTTGTCCGGCCGAGAGATTATATTGTATGTACGTACGCTCTGCGAAGTGTCCTCCCGCTCGCAGGAGGACGCGGCGACGGTGAGAGAGTCGCGCGAGACGCAGGGGTCGATTGTGTCAACACGGGGAAAACAGTGGTTCTCCTACGGGTACGTGTGCACGATGTTCCGGCCGAAGTTCCGCCAACGAATATATCTACCGTAGGATCCAAAGAAATTTTTTCCAAGAATTTTTCGATCAAGAAAAAGAAAGAAAAAAATTACATTGTCGAGGAGCTTGAGTTTGAAGAATTTTGCGGAGGCGAAATTTTTCAATCGACGAAAAATTGAGCGACCGAAAGGTGCGACTATGTGTTGCAACGGAATCCGCGTACGTGTTTACTCGAAGTCGTGCACATCGCGCTATAAGCTTTCCCTCTATCGATTTCATCGTTCTCGTTATGTTTCAGACGATCCCGGTGGGAGGCTGGACACCTCGGCAAAACAGAGATCCATAGGCAAGAATAACACTTTACCTACTCGATGAAGGAGGGAGAACTACGCGTGAGCCCCGGGATGAGCCAGTTACAAGAAAAATATTTCTCCACGCAGGACAACGACGACGATGAACAATTTCAACGCCGCGACGAACTCCACGATTTTCCGGGCTGTCGGGAAAAAATTTCTCGAACCGCGAGCGCTGTGATAGGAAAATAAATATCGATTGAATAAAAAAAGAAAAATTTCTCGATTTGGGTATACTTTATTAAACTTATCTTGGACGATGATGTCTAGAAATTTATTTTTTTTACACCGCAACGAATTGCACGATTTTTTTTTACCTATCGGGAAAAATTTCCCGAAGCGGAAGTGCGGAGATTGAAAAAAAATTCATTGAATAGCAATTATTATTTTTTCTTTACACTTGTGTGTATTTTATGAAATTCATCTTGGCTGCTTGTGCCTACAAGTGTATTATTTACGCCACGACGAACAGCACGATTTTCCGGTTCATCGGAAAAAAATTTCTCGAACCGGAAGTGCCGTGACAGAAATGGAAAAAAAAAAATCAATTGAATAGAATTTTATTGTACTTTTTCGATTTGTGTACATTTTATTGCATGCATGTTGAACTGCACGATTTTCCGGGCTATCGGGGAAAAGTTCTCGAACCGGATGTGCCGCGACAGGAAAAAAAAAGTCGATTGAACAGAGTTTTTTTATTTTCGATTCGTGTATATTTTATTAAATTCATCTTGGACGATTACGCCTACAAGTGTGTTCCTTACGCGTATGGAAAATCCACAGCGACTTAAGTACACGCGTGTGCTTTTTCATCCTCTTAATACCTAACGTTACAAACATTTCATTGCGAAAACAGTCGACGATTACATAGTTAGCCTACGATCGCGAACGCTCCGATCGGCGCTCGTCGATGCCGATTCGATACAATTACATTCGTCCATTCACGTTGCAAAAAAATATACATGTATATTTTTACGTAGTGAAACACGAGCTCATATATGAAAAACGATACAAATGAAGAGGTTCTCGCTCTCGGCGCGTAAACGCGCGCGTCCGGTCGCTCTCGGCGCGACTTCGTTCCTTTTAATGGCACTTCGAGATTCTAGAAAAAAAAAAAAAATTCAACGAATCGCGCCGATTTTTTTTTCTTCTTTTTTCGTCGATGAATGAAGTGAATCATCGTTAACGGATTATCCGTCCGCCTATCAATATCATTACATCTCATGTATATAGATAAATATTTATATACCCGAAGATACGAGGCGTCGATACGCTTGCATAAGTCGACATAACGTCTCGCGAATTTGAACAGGTGCTTAAATCAATCGTCGAGAAATCGCACATCCGCCGGTCATTTTTTATGCTACGCATTGATGCGAGAGAAAAAAAAAATCGAATTGGCTCTCTCCGGGGTTTTCCACGCGTGTGATAACGCGCGTTTCGTAAATAATCGTTAAAAAATAATGCTGCACGTTGGGTTACGAATAACCGTTTAACCAACCGCGAATCTCTCAGGAACGCATACGAGTCGTAAATCTATCATTCGCTATATGGTAATTAATTCCGTCGCGCCCCGCCCGTTTACCCGCGCTACTGATATTATATATATAAAAAAGAAGAAGTTTATCTTACGTCACTTATTTCCAGAATAATTAATGGAATCGACCTTCGCGATTATAATTCGACATCGCGTTTCATAATCGTTGTTTGAGGCGCGATTACTTGCTCAAACATTCGACGTATCAAACATCGCGACTTTCGATCCGGCGTACAATAAATACATATTTCGTGCAGATAAGAGTTAAAGGATGTCGAGCTTAATGTGTGCCACACGATTCGTTAGGAGTTAGTGAAATAAATTATAAACTCATCGAGCGAGTTTGCATTGATATTCTGTTTTTTGTTTTTCAACTCTACTCTGCCCTCGACATATTTGGTTCTAGTTTTTACCCTCTCGAGAATTAATCGCTAATCCTAAGCGTTACAAAGTCGTCGATCATTTATGTACAATTATCGTTACTATTATAATGTAAACTTTTTTTTTGGAACAATAAGATTCCAGTGCGAAGATTAAGAGAAGTTACAATCGATTAATAAATTTCGTTCGATTAATTAGTTGCTCTCCGGCAGTGACGACGTTTGATCGTTATTGCTGCGCGACTAAAATCGCCCTATTCTCGAATGTGGCCTTTTATCTCTCTGCCCCTCTATTTAATTGCAATTATCAAAGAGGAATTTTAGTTAGAAAAAAATCGATTTTCTTTTAAGTTTTAAGTATTTTTTTTTTTTTTTGTCGTATTCAGAGATCGGTCACAGGACCGGTGAGACTGGCGTTGCTGTTGCTGCCGTTCGAGTCGTTCGCCGAGGCGACGTTGCGGCCGTTCGCCGAACTTCCCGAGTCCGGATCGCAGGAGGAGAGCGCATCGTCGTCGTCCTCGTCGTCCTCCTTGTTCGCCGCTCGTCTAACGTCGACCTCATCTTCGATCTTCGTCGACGGCCTTCTAAGGATTTCCTCGACCTTAGACGGACAAAGCTTCGACGCCGTTGCGTGATTCAAACCGGAACTGACGAGCTCCCTTATATCGGCAACAGTCTCCTCGTTGCTGGCCCCATTCATCTTTTTACGAAGTATCTCGACCAGCTTCTCCAGTCTGACAAATCACGTTTCCGGTTACGTTCATTCCCTCTCCCTCGACTCGAGGTCTAATAATCGGTCGAAAGAAACCATTGTAAGATTGTCTTTAGAAGCGGGCAAAGCGAAAAGTTCAGAGCAAAGCCATGCTGCCAACTAGAAACAGACAATTCACGGTATCGCTTTCACTCGCGTCGCTTCCGAAATCGAGTTGATCGGGTCTTTTTTTTATGTTTTTGTTCATGGAACGATTATTTTTCTCGTGAAGAAAAATTTGAACGTTATTAAACTTTTCGGTTTTAGAGCGAGTTAAAAAATTATTGTACAGGAGCACAGGAGAGTATTGAATTTTCATAGAGAGATTCTTTTCTTGTGAGGAAATATTGAAACGTTATTAAACTTTTTTTTTAGAACGAGGATCGATGCTGGTTATCGACAAAATTATTGTGCAGGAGTACAAGAGAATATCGAACTTTGACAGAACGATTCATTGCTCTTCGAGAAAAATTGAGAAGTTATTACACTTTTTGTTTAGACCAAAGAATAATACTGGTTATCGACAAAATTATTGTACAGGAGTACAAGAGAATATCGAACTTTCACAGAATGATTCTTGTCTTGTGCAGAAAAATTGTAACGTTATTACACTTTTTTTTTCGAGCGTGGATCGATACTGGCTATTGCCAAAATTATTGTACATAAGTACAAGAGAATATTGAACTTTGCCAGACAATTTGAGTGTTTATATCTGTCTTTTTTATCAAATAAAAAAAATATATAATCAAACACACCGACACACATTGCAGACGATAAAAACGTAACAGCGACCTACAAACTCACACACACACACAAAAGACTACAAAAGAGCTACAATGCCGTGAAGGATAGAAGAGGCAATTACAAAGCGAAGCCGAAAGCAGTGAGGTGTCCCAAAGATGTCCCAGTCGTCGGCCTTTTGCCCACCGATCGACAAAAACTCAATAAAAATCTATTCCTCCCACGAAAAATACTCTCGCGTATGACAAAAATAAAAAATGAATTACATCGTCGATCGGTGATCGGGTCGACGAGCGCGACACGCCTTTTGCAGGGAACACATCGAAGCATGCGTGAACGAGTGAATGATAGACCTACGTGGCGTTCGACAAGTACAGTAGCCTCTAGTTAAGCCCGTGAAGCCCCCCGGTATGTTTTTTTTTGCTCGACGGTGATGGGCGAAACGCTTTTGTATAAATTTTTTTTTTTTGGTGGGCCCCGTACGTAACCTAGATGTAGGCGGTGGTGTAAGTGGCTCGTGAAGTTGTCAGGACTCTGGAGGTCAGGATTCTCGTCGAGCACAAGTCTTTCGGTACTACGGGTTTGCCCGCGACGACGATGACGTCGGGAACTTCGGTGATGGCGCGTTTCCTTCGTGTCTTGGCCTGGCCCGAGGAGGGGCCGTTCCGCTCCTCGCCGGACCTCTCGTCGAGGACGTCCGGCGCCTCGGTCGTCGACGAGGCGGTGGCCGACGAAATTCTCATCGAGGAATCGCGCGATCCGTCGGAATTCTCGTCGGAAATTTCTCTCTTGGCGACTCTTCGATTTTTCGCGTTCTCCTCGTCGGGCCGCTCGTCGTCTTTGGTGCGAAAAATAATGAGCCTCTCGGTGGCGTCGGCGTCCTCGAAGTCGTCGGGCGCCTTGCCGAGCATCTCGGCGTTGATGTTCTCGACCAGCTCCTGAATCGTCTGGATCCTTCCTGCGCCGCCGTTCGGGACGATCGTTCTCGGCTCGCTGCGCTCTTCGGACGGATGATAAAAATTTTCTGACGATGGTGCGGCCTTCCAGCGCCACTCGTCGTCGATCTCGTCGGCGTTGCCGTCTCTGTCGTCGTTTCTCGACGAGGTGGATGGGGACGAGGGTGACGAGGACGATGGTGAAGTGGACTGGGAAACCCGACAAAAAATCGGCTCGTGCGAGCTCGTCGAGTCACGACGAACGCGCTGCTGCTGCTCTCTCGCGGGCTTCCCGTTGTGGAAGGACGACCTCGCGTCGCTCGGCGACGGCCTCGTCGGACGAGCCTGGGACCGGGAGCAGTAGGGAATATCCTGGATATCGGTACGCACGGGGGTGCTGGTTATACAAGGTGTGTCGAAAGTTACAGGCGTTATAGGCCTCGCTAACGCGCTTACGCACTTTGCCGCGTGATTCTCGGCGAGGTTCTTCGACGCCCGCGCCTCCTGCAGCTCACGTCTCAGCGCCAGGGTCTCCTCCTCGAAGGCTGCGATCTCCCGGCCCTCGTTGCTAACACGAAAGGCTTTTGTTTTTATTTTCGTCGTCGAGTCGTCGGTCGGTTTACACGAGGCCTCTTTTTCTTTTTTTTTGGAGCCGAAAAAAAGATGTGTGTGCGATAATGGAAAACGAAACTCGTGAGCGAAGTGTGGGATATTAACAGGGTTTAATGATAGGACATTTTGGTACTAGTGCGAAAAAACTTTTTCTGACGAGCGTGAGTTTGCAGCACGAGCCGAAGGCGAGTGTTGCAATGACACGAGTTAGGAAAATGTTTTTCGCACGAGTAATGTACGAAATTTTATTTCACGAGGTGGGAAAGGGGATTTTTACGAAGCGTGCGTAAAACTGCACTTTACGGACCGAGTGAAATAAAGTAATTTAGTATACTAGTGCGATAAAAGTTTTTCTGACGAGTTGTGACTCTGCAATCACACGTGTTCAGAAAAAGTTTTTCGCACCAAATTTTACCTCACAAGCTGTGAAACTGCTATTCTCGCACCGAGTGTAATACAAAAAAATGATGATCGTTGGATAAGCTTATGATAGTCATCTTTTTTTTGGAGCCGATAAAAATATGTGTGTGCGATAATGGAAAACAAAACTTGTGAGAGAAGTGTGGGATATTTACAGGGATTATCTAAAAAAAAAAATTATAAATAAAATTATGATCGTTGGATAAGCTGATGATAGGCACCGTTTTTTTTTGTTCTTTTTTTTTGGCATTATGTGCGATGGGCGATTGCTCCGAACATTGGTATGTGCGAAAAAACGTGTCACGAGGATGAGAGGAATGAGTGAATGATTTTTTTTAAATACCGACCAGACCCCCCGCCCCCCTTTTTCCGAACTCCTCTCGAGGGTACGATACTTACTTAGAGTTCAATTTGAGCGACGCCACTTCGTCCTCGAGCTTGGAGATTCTCCTGTAACTGTCCTCCTTCTCTTCCGTTATTTTCGCGAGTTGATCCTGAAAAATCAAATAGAAAAATGTTTGGTGAATTCAATTTGTCGATTAAATGTTTGCTGAATTAAATTTGTCACTCAAATATTCGCTGAAACTAATCGCGCGAGGTGTATTGGTCAGGCCTAAACCCCATCAACTTTGAAGCCCTCTAAACATTATCTCTGGATTTGGTTTGGTTTCCTGGATTTCGACAAAAATTTATATAATCGGGGGGAAAAAATATATAATCGATATTTATCCTCCTTCTCCTCCGTTATTGTGGCGAGTCGATCCTGAAAATTCAAATCGAAAAATGTTCGGTAATAAAATTTGTTAGTCAAATATTCGCTGTGGTTTAAGCTACTGTACGGAACACTAGTCAAACGAGTGCCAAATTTTTATGGTTGTTTATCCACAATGTTGTGCATTTATTAACGGTAATGGAAGTCTATTTTTTTACTGCATAGGTCCTCAATTAAGGAAACTATTGATAACGATATTTTTGCAAATACATAAACTGATAAATGTAAATATAAATTTCTATGGCGATACATTTTTCTTGAGTTTTTTCAAAGAAGAATCCTTACTTTTCAACCGATTTTAATCTACCACGGCTTATTTCCTTTCTCAAACATTTCTCTACGAATTCACTGAGAGGATTTAAAAAAAAAAAATTTTGGCCACATAAAAGAGCCGTGGTACATTAAAATCAGTTTAAAAAAACGGATTTTACTTCGAAAAAAACTCAATAAAAAGTACTATAATGGAATGGACATATTTTAGACCACCATGATTAATTTCTCTTGGTCGAAGTCACATGCAATAATACAAATCAACCTCCTTTACAATCAATAGATGCATCCAATTTTGGATAAACAATTGTAAAAATGCACTCATTTGACCAGCGTCACGCAGTAGTTACCTTAAAAGCGAATCATCCATCGAATTCACCAGGTAGATTTTTCGAAGTCTTTGCCGTTAAGAAATAAAAGCGCTTTGTTCATAAGGAACAAAATTCACCGATTACACAACAGGCCGTATTACTCAAACGATCAAACATACAAAAAAATCCACTCCGTGAATTCGACGGGCAAAGTTTAAGAATAAAAAATTAGGCAAAGGTAAAAAAAATTTAAAAAAAAAAAATACAAGGATGCGCAGTCCGGTATTGGTCGCGCGCGTGGGAACCGTGAATTTTTCGAGCTTCAATTACTGAATTACGTTTCGTGAAACGCGATGGCGGTGGTCGGCAGCCATTGCTACGCTTGATGAAGCTAATGGACGGTTGAAACCCGAGAAGACCGGGCAAAGAGAGGCGAAGGCGGCCGAGGGAGAGGCTGTCAGCCGCTAAGTGCCTCAGCCCCGGTCGACTCCGTCGCATCGCCCTCCAAACAACTCTGACCTCTCTTCTCTACCCCCTTCCCCTCCGCCGCCCTCTCACGACTTCCCCACAGGTCGCCGACGCTGCGTGGACTCCGCGAGGAAAAGCCCCGTTTCGCGTCTACGCTTCAGACGATCCCCCACGTGAAACCCAATCACTTTTCCTGCGCGAGCGATATTTCGTATCGGTTGCAGGATCGCCCCGGTTGCCGTTGACGCGCTGTGACGCCCCCGTGGACGGAATCAGATCGCACTGTGGAGGCTTCGTAATCGGACAATTCGCCAGGGATATATCGGTCAGGCCTAAACCGCATTAACTCTAACGCCTGCCCGATACAAGACAGTTATCTCAATCTCGATCGAGGACCGTGAACTTTTACGAGGACCTAGAAAAAAATAAAATAAAAATAATAGATATATTTTGTCTTCGAAAAATGTTCGGTAAAATTGCTTAGGGTTTTAGAATAAAATTATCAATATTCGAGTTGTATGTCGGCAAAAGAAAATGAAAAACAAAACGTTAGGCCTTAAACCGCATTAACTCTAACGCCTCCCTGATACACGACAGTTATCTCAATTTCGACCGAGGACCGTGAACTTTAAGCCCCGTTAATCGATTTTGTTTTTTTTTTTCCAAATATTCGAAATATTCCAATAATCGGTATATTTTGCCTTCGAAAAATGTTCGATAAAAAAACTCCTTAGCATTTAAGAACACAATGACTGATAATCGACTTATATGTCGGTCAAAGAAAATGAAAAACCAAACTTCCGGCCTAAACCGGATTGACGCTAACCCTTCTCTTCGAACTTTAGCAGGGACTTATAAAAAAAATGATCGATAAATTTCGTCTTCGGATAATTTTCGATAAAATTGCTTAGAACTTTAGAGTACAATGCCTAACATTCGAGTTACCTCCCGGCGCAAGAAAATGAAAAACCAAAAGAGAAAAGAGGCTCGAAAAAAAAATTCGTAAATGTAATATCTAAAAAAAAAATTGCATGTAATTAATTATCCTCCTGATGGAATCGTAAATATAATACTGGACAGAGTCTCGGGTAGCGCGCGGCCTTCGAGACGCGTTTATTCGCATTCGTCGCGCGTCCGTCTATCCACATCCATCCACGAAGGCTGAACTCTTGAGAAATTCATCAATCATGCAACGCACGCAAACTCACCTCGGAGCCAACTAATTTCTATGCAAACGCATACGTAGGCGAATGAACATAAGAGGCGCACCGTCGCGTGAATTCTCACCGACGAGAATGTGTATTTTTTTTCTTCTCTCCTTTCTTTTATTTTCTTCATCGAAGCTTGACTATTAGAAATTACTTAAGAGGTCTTCGGGACGGAGAATCGAGAGCCGGAATTCCGCAGGATATCGCGCGACCACGATAATCGAGCCGAGGGAAACAAACGAGAAAAGAATGGAAACCAAAAAAAAAAAAGAGATCGTGAAAGGCAAACGCCGGGCATCACCTGGCCATCCTGATCAAACAGACCGGGGGTTCCGAACGCCCAGTGCAAACAATACATTCACCGGTGCGTCGAGGGATGCTGGATGCCGAAAGCTCCGTTCCTATCTCCTTCCTTCCTCGCACAGACCGCGCCAGGCGTCGGGGAGAGAAGTGAGAGAAACAAAAAAATAATAATAATCGAGAGAAATATCGAGAAAGTGAGATCGACGAGTTTTTGAAAAATCTCCCCGAAGCCATCGATTGTTTTCCGTTGCCACATTTCCCGCAAGGTTTGCGAATCATAAATTAAACCCAAAGTCGCCGCTTTCCCATCTTCTCTATTCCCGCCAAGATCGCGCCAAGCTTTGGCGAAAAAAGATAAGAAAGAAAATCGAGAAAGTGAGATTGACGATTTAAAAAAAACTCCCCAAATTTTATGAATTATTTTCCGTTCCTACATTTTCCGCAATGTTTGTGAATCGCAAATTGAATCTAACGTCACCGCTTTCTCATTTCCTTTTTTCTCCCACGGACCGCGCGAAGTGGGGCGAAAAAAAGAAACAAACAAAAATCAAAAATCAAGAGAAATATCGAGAAAGTAGGATCGACGAGTTTTTAAAGGTCCCCAAAAATCCCATCGATTGTTTTTCGTTCCCACGTTTCCCACAAAGTTTGTAAATCAAAAGTGAAATCCAAACTCGCCGCTTTCCCATCTTCTCTATTTTCCGCGCAGAACGCCGCGAGAAAATCAAGAAAAAAAAAAGTCGAAACACCAAGAAAGTGCGACGGACGCGTTAAAAAGAAGTTCCCAATCCCCATCGATTGTTTTCCATTCGCACATTTCCCGCAAGGTTTTCGAATAAAAAATTAAATCCAATGACGTCGCTTTCCCATCGCCGAGTTCAACAACTTGCCTCGACACGGTCAGGCGGTGACGTCATCGTAAATGTTATCGTCATCGCTTATACCCACGTCTTAATCCGCAAGTCGTAAAGGTAAAGTAAGGTCGATCGATTGTCCGCGGTTATCGGCGCGCTGGAGTGTTATAGCCCGTGAATAGTACGCGACAGGCCTTGAACAAAGCTATTTAACGACCCCGTACGGAATCGTCATTGTATTCTCGTCGTCGACCCGAATCGTAGAGAGTTACGTGTCGAGTAAACAGGCCCGAGCGACGGTCGTCGATGATGCCGATCGTTCGATCTTGTTTTTCTCGACGATCCTGAAGCTCGATAGGCCAATCTTTTCCATGGCCAGACACTCACCCTCAACTTCTCGAATTCCATCGTTCTCTGTCTGTTCTGCTCGTCGACCATAGCGTTGACTTTCGTGATCATCGCCTCGTCGAGCACTCTGTTGGCTTCTCTCATCTCACGTACGATATCTGCAAATTCGATTGCGTATTCTTGTTAATGCTCGTTCGTGGAACTCGGGATGACTTTTTTTTTATTATTCTGCCTCCGGCTGCGCGAAACCAGACGCGTCCATACCTGATAACATTCCGGGCTGATAGTCCGACGAAGCACTGTGCTTCAGCCTCGCCAGGTCGCTCTTCACACACTCCAGATCCGACTTTGTCTCGTGAAGCTCTTTGAACATCTGGCTGTTGGTCTCCCTCAGAGCGGTCATCTGGCGATTAGCGTTGCACGCGGAAAACAAAATTCGTTAGTCATTAAACAACTTTTTTTTTTGCATATAGATTATATGTTGTGATTCTGGTAACAAATTCTACTTCCGGCCTGAGGGTCGAAGATCGAGTATCGAGAATTGAAAATTTGCATTAAAATATAGCATTAAATTTGCATTAAAATGTTAAAATATAAATCTACTTTTCATTGAGCTTTTTTTCATAGAAATAAATATTATCGTCGAGGTAACAAATTCTACCCCCGGCCTGATGATCGAAGATCGAGTATCGGGAATTAAGAATTTGCATTAAAAAATAATCTACTTCCGCGACTACTGTGCCATTTACTATTTTACTTTTTTTACAAATAAATATTACCATCGAGGTAACAAATTCTACTTCCGGCCTGAAGGTCGAGCATCGAATTTCGAGAATTAAGAATTTGCATTGAAATATAATCTCTTCTGCGTACTACTGTGCCATTTACTCTGTACAGAATAACTACATTTATCCCTCGACAATGACTAATGAATAAATGCGACGAAAAAGTCGAAATAAAACAGAAAACTCCGTGATATAAATTCCGAAATTTTTGCCGATCAACGTTACCTGTTCAATCGCTCGCAGAGCAAAATTTTTATATTTTTCGATTTTTTAAATATAAATATTATTCTCAAAGCAACACATCAACTCCTGGATTGTAAATTCAAGGTTGAATATATCGAATGAAAGTTAACTTTTTTGTTAAAAAAAATGTCTCCTGTAATCACCATGCGATTCACAATCTACAGAGTTAGTTTTCCTTATCACCGTAGATATACCATCCAAAAAGATACTTTTCTACTAGTAATACAATAAATAGTGTCTTAACAGAAGTCCGATCAACGAGACGATTTCTCTAAACCCATTGCCAAATTTTATGCCGATCAACATTACCTGTTCCACCAATAGCAGAGCCAAATTTGTATACATTTCGATTTTTGCTTTGTTTTTTCAATCAATATTATTCTCAAACCAACACATTGACACCTGCAAATGCAAACGCGAATATACAAAAAAAAAATGCAACATTTTCCTTAAAAAAATCTTTACTGCAATTACCCTGCGATTGCCAATCTACAGAATGACTCTACCTTATCACGATAAATACACAACCCAAAAAGATATTTCCCTGAAAGATAATAAATAACATCCTACCAGAAGTCCGACCGATCGGAGGATTCCTCAGAAGGAACCCATTGCCGAAATTTATACCCATTAACATAATATTTGTTCCACCAATCGCAAAGCCAAACTTTTATACCTTTAGATTCGTTTCTTTTGCTTTAAAATAAATATTCTCAAACCAACGCATCAACTCCTCCGCTGCAAATTCAAGCTCGAATAAATCCATCATCAAAAACTTCAAAAATTTTGCAAAAAAAAATCTACCGCAATAACCCTGAGATTTGCAATGTACAAAATGACTCTACCTCATCACCATAGATAAACCGAATTGCAATAACTCTGTGATTTGCAATCTACAGAATGACTCTACCTCATCACCATAGATAAACCGAAAAGATATTCCACTACCGGCAATAAGACGAATAGCGTCCCAACAGCAAATTTCCCTCCTCGGGAACCCACCACCGAACGATCCTCCGATGTCCAATTACCTGTTCGACAAGAGACAAAACCAATTTGTTATTCTTCCCTATGGTAGTGATAGAGCTGCCGCTTTCGCAGCTGTCCGAGTCCTCGCTATTGGCCTGCCGCAAAGAGTCGGCCGGTCCGAGTCCGGGATCGGAGTATCGTCTGTGTTCGGAGTTGAGTTCTTCGCAGTTGGCTATCGGGTCGTCGTTCGCGCTCGGCGGAAGAGAGGCGTAGTCGCCGTTCTGATAGGTGGTAGCTCTGCAGTAATTAGATCTGTTCTCCTGCAGACTCGAATAGCCGTTGGTCGCAGCGGCGGGGTTGTTCTGCGCGGCCAAGTGGTTCTGCGCGACGTTTCTCCTGGGTCTGCCTCGGTAGGCCCGATAGTTCGGCCGCGAGACCGTCTGGTAAACGGGGTACATCGGAGGTACGGAAACGGGCTCCATGGTGTAAGCCATCGGCACGGCGGAGTATCCGCAGACGCTCGGATCGGACATAGCGGCGAATAGACGCTGGCCGTTGTGCGGCGTTACGTGCGGAGGGGGCGCGGCGGACTGTTGCCAAAACATCTGACGATAATCAATCGGCGGCTGAGGAACTCCGTTCCGATTAATCGGTCCCTCCTCGCACCAACTTTCCATTCCGCCGCCGCTCTTCCGACCGCTGCGTTTCTTGCTCCTCCGCGAATTGCCCGAAGCGGCTCTCTCCTGTCTCGCCGACTTCGCAGACTCCGATCTGCGGGAAGAAAACACAAAGACGTCGGTAGTTTTTGCTCGAGAAAATTGTCGGAAGAACAAAAAAAAAAAATTCGAGGAAGCGACGGATCGGGAATTTTTCGATGCGGCGGAAACATTGGGAAATTCGATCGCGGCGCTTACCTCTCCTCCATCCTTTCGCCGTGAATCACTTGGAGTTTTACGCGTTCGCCCGGAATTAACTGCACGCGCGCGGCGCCCGTCGCTACTCGAGTGAATCGCAGAACGTTTTGCCGTTGACAAGCGCGCGGGACGCTCTGACACGACGCACGTCCTCGATGAAAAACCGTCGCTTGTCTGTTACTCGTCGCGAGCTAAATAAATCAACCTCTCTCTCGCCGTTGAGCCATCGAGCTGCGTATCGCGCTGCGCCGCACGCCGACAGCGACAGAATCCGTGGAGAGTAGACCTTTCCGATAATGCCGCGTGGCGGCGCTGCATACAGTAAAATCTACACGTTCTATATATATTTCACTGCAATAGAACATAGTTTGAATTATAAATGCTGAAAAAGTTTCAGCAGTCCATAATTTGTAAACCTACATTTTTGCCTTCTCATTATTCGCGTCTTTTCAAGTATGTGTAATAATTCCATTTTCTGAATTGTTATTTTGTTTATGTTCAGAGAGTATGTTTGTAGGAAAATATATTATATAATAATTCGTTAAAATTTTTATGTAGTTCTCTCTCTCTCTCTCTCCAACGCATGCAAATTTTCGACTGAAATTTATACCGAACACGTGTTTTGGTATCCGAAGCAAACTGGCTTTGAAGATTTGCCGGGGCAAGACCTTGGAGAGCGGGAAAAAAATCGAAAGCTCTAAACTCTTTAGCCGTTTCCACACTTTAGCTGTGCTGTCGTTTTAACGCATGCAAATTCGGTATAAATTTCAGTTCAAAATTTGCATGCGTTAGAACGAGAGAACAGCTAAAGTGTGGAAACGGCCCTCTCCCAGAAAAAAAATCTCGAAAAATATCTTGAATAAAAATACCCTAGAAAAAGTACCTCGGCAAAAGTACCCCAGAAAAGTACCTCGGCAAAAGTACTCCAGAAAAGTACCTCGGTAAAAATACCCCAGAAAAAGTACCTCGGTAAAAATACCCTGGACAAAGTATTTCGGTAGAAGTACCTCGGTAAAAATACTTCAGAAAAAGTACCTCGGAAGTAATACTTCGGAAATACTACTCTGGAAATACTACCCTGGAAATCCTACTCTGGAAATACTACCCTAGAAATCCGACTCTGGAAATACTACCCTGGAAATTCTACTCTGGAAATCCTACTCTGGAAATCCTACTCTGGAAATCCTACTCTGGAAATCCTACTCTGGAAATCCTACTCTGGAAATCCTACTCTGGAAATCCTACTCTGGAAATCCTACTCTGGAAATCCTACTCTGGAAATCCTACTCTGGAAATCCTACTCTGGAAATCCTACTCTGGAAATCCTACTCTGGAAATCCTACTCTGGAAATCCTACTCTGGAAATCCTACTCTGGAAATCCTACTCTGGAAATCCTACTCTGGAAATCCTACTCTGGAAATACTACCCTGGAAATTCTACTCTGGAAATCCTACTCTGGAAATCCTACTCTGGAAATCCTATTCTGGAAATCCTACTCTGGAAATCCTACTCTGGAAATCCTACTCTGGAAATCCTACTCTGGAAATCCTATTCTGGAAATCCTACTCTGGAAATCCTACTCTGGAAATCCTACTCTGGAAATCCTACTCTGGAAATCCTACTCTGGAAATCCTACTCTGGAAATTCTACTCTGGAAATCCTACTCTGGAAATCCTACTCTGGAAATCCTACTCTGGAAATCCTACTCTGGAAATCCTACTCTGGAAATCCTAATCTGGAAATCCTACTCTGGAAATTCTACTCTGGAAATCCTACTCTGGAAACAATAATAATACTCCAGAAAAATACTCCAGGAAAATTCCTCGGAAAAAATACTTCAACATACACAGACCGGGGGTATTTTTTCCGCCTGCCGTCCGGATCGACACATGGAATCCATTGAGATCACTTTTTGATAACTAATTTATTTGTGCTACCTGCGTTGTCGACGCACGATAAGGACGATGCGCGCGCGAATCCGCAAACGACGAATCGCGCGGATTCCTTATTCATGTGAGCAAAGTAAACAATGATCTGCGTAGCGAAAGTACACGAAATGATTCGAAGATAATCGGAGATTTCGTCGAAAGCGGAGTGGGAAATACGCGGCCGGGTGAATCCCCGAGAGCGAAACCATAGGAGGATGTTTCCGGACTTGTTCGACAGTCGAGCGGTGAAACTCATACCGCGCTGGAACGACGACCTGTCTGTATTTTCCTTTTTTTCTCTCACATAAACGAGTCTGTTGACTCCTGAAGCCTGAATCAATTGACGTCAGCAGCAACACCGAAATCGACAAACATAATGATTGTCCGCTCCGTGATAATCGTCTTTGGAGTTTTGTCGAGCGTCGCTTATTCGTACGTCGTGCCGGAAGCGAGGATCGAACGGCTTACTCCGAGAGGCATCCGTGTATCTATACCTGGTGACTAATATATATATAGCGTTATCGTTCGACGGTAAACCTGCTAGTTTCTGTACAAGTTTAAAAATCAAATTGTCGACTGTTCCGATTTTGTGAACATTTTGTACTCACTGTGTGAGTATGTGTGAGTATGTGTGAGTATGTGTGAGTATGTGCGAGTATGTGCGAGTATGTGCGAGTGTGTGTGAGTATGTGTGAGTATGTGCGAGTATGTGCGAGTATGTGCGAGTATGTGCGAGTATGTGCGAGTATGTGCGAGTATGTGCGAGTATGTGCGAGTATGTGCGAGTATGTGCGAGTATGTGCGAGTGTGTGCGAGTGTGTGCGAGTGTGTGCGAGTGTGTGTGAGTATGTGTGAGTATGTGTGAGTATGTGTGATTATGTGTGATTATGTATGAGTATGTGTGAGTATGTGTGAGTATGTGTGAGTATGTGTGAGTATGTGTGAGTATGTGTGAGTGTGTGTGAGTATGTGCGAGTATGTGTGAGTATGCGTGAGTATGTGTGTGTATGTGTGAATATGCGTGAGTATGCGTGAGTATGTGTGAGTATCCGCGTGAGTATCTGCGTGTATCGGGGTGAATGCCCAATCGACATGAACTTTGTTATTGCATAGAAATAACATTATCATTCGACGGTAAGCCTGTTAGTTTCTGTAGCTGTTTTAAAATCCAACTATCGTCTGTCCAGATTGACATGTGGTTTTTGCACATGGAATGTGACACATACGGGAAGATTTTAGACTGCATAGAGCCGGACACACGAGCCGAGGAATCATCTAGTAATATAAACACAATTAGCTGTTATAATCTAGTAATGTAAACAGATTTCATTACGATGACGCAGAGAGTCTTTTCCATCCCGTTTATCTCGGGGTCATCGTAGCGTTGACTCACACTCAAAACGTTTTCACTGTAAATGATTACAGACGAGACGGGAGTGCAGTTCTTCGCCTTCCACGCGAACATCAACGATCCGATTCGCGTTAACGAACAGGGTACGATCAGCGGTGAGGTGCTGCGACCAAAGAACAACAATTGGACGTTCCAGGATGGAAGCATCACACTGCGAGACGACGATGTTTTACGCTACTGGATTTACGTTCAGGTCAACGGACGGCCGTACACGAGGTCCGGCGACGAAGACAGAACGCCCGGATCAAGTAATTATTTATAGAATCTTTTATATAGATCGAAAGATACCTTGATTGAGGTCAAAATCCCGATAACGGTACTTCAATGTTTGTTAACCATTATCGTAAATTCTTTAGTTAACAAATCGTACTGTTTCCTGTACAAAAAAAAATTGCTCGTAAAATTATTATGCGACTAACTTTTAGTCGTAGTATAAAATCGTAAGTATAAAAAGAACGCCGGGTTGAAGTAATCTCTTATAGGATATAGGTAATTAATATAGACTTTTCTATCTATATAAATGGTGTATATACTAAACCCAGATAACGGTACTGAATAACTAATAGGAATATTTTTAAATTATTATCGGAACATTTTCTTAGTTAACACAAATGGTAATTTTTCGTATACAAAAAATTAGTCGTATGAAATCGTAGGTATAAAAAAAACGCCGGATTCAAGTAATCATTACTAGTATATAGATCACTTATAGAAATAAAAAAAAGCCGTAGCGCATCCGGGCAAACCACGAAAACCGAAAAACGATGCATTTCCATTCTGTTACTGTGGGACCCACAAAAAACCCATAAGTAACTAAAAATAAAATAAAAATCCAAAATGCTATACATTTTGAACCGTTTAATGGGGTCACCCCGAATTCCAACTTAGCACTTGCTTAATCTCTCTATACTCGTGGACTGAATTTTAAGGCGATATATTAAAAATTACGACCGCTAGCGTGTCAACAAGATACGACAAGATACGACATATACTGACATTGCGCGGGAGTCACTTGTCTCGACTGTTTAAACTGGGTTCAGAATGCCGAGAGGGTAATTTCGAAAAAAAAAAAAAAAATTCCACGAAAACAACGCTAGCCTTGCTGTGGAAGCGAAACGAAAAAACTTATTCCAATATGTTCAAAATGTATCAATCAATCAAATACATATCAATCAATAGATACATCAATATATTAAGAATATTCCAGAATATCCAAATGAAACATTTCTCAAATATTTCCGCAACGTATGAAATATTTCTAAAATATAGTGATAAAAATATTGAAACATTTTTTATTCCATGTTTCCGCGTTTATGCGGGCGTGTATGTGCAAATTGGACTGGTGATGCAATCTTCGATATTTCGCTCAAATACTTCAAAAAACATATCACTGTGAGGTTCATGAGCGGACGAATAAATATTTTCAAAATGGTTTTAAAATATTTCACAAATATTTTTTAATATCGGTAAAATCTTTATAATATAAAAAAAAAGAACGTTCAAATCTTTCAAGAATATTTCCGTGCTGTGTGCACATATAGATAGAAAAGTATATTGATAGAGTGAAAACTCCGATAAGGGCACTTCAATATTTGTTAACTATTATCGTCAATTTTTTTGGTCGACGAATGCTACTTTTTTGCATACAAAAAAGTAGCAAACATTCGTAAGAGAAACGAATGATTTAAATATTTTAAATTTTTATATTATCAGACAACCACCAGAAAAGGGAAAATCCGGCCTGCGCGGAAAGCAGCACAACCGTTCGAGGATCGACCTCTCCGTGCCGGGATCGCGTTATCTTCGAGGATAATTTCGGCACCGACAGCACACTCTCCACCTCGAGCAATGTAAAGTGGACGCGAGAAGTAAAAATGCCGAGGGATCCGGTAATTGACCCAGAAAAAGATTTTTTTTTTTGCTCACAAAAATTGCGCAGATTTTCCGAATATACTAAATGCAGATTAACATTAAAGGACTACGAGTTCTGCATTTATCGCGAATTGCCGAAGAACCTCCGTTTCGACGATGGCATTTTGCGAATATCGCCTCTCATCCTGGATGACGAATACGGCGTTAATTCCACGCTGTTCGGAAGACTCGATCTCGGAGAGTGAGTAATCTAATCATGATTCGTCATCGTGATTTTCCATATTGAAAAATTCTTTGTACGCCGATCGTCGATAAAAGAACCTGTTCCTTTCCGATCGCAGATTGTGCACCAGTTCGCTGTCAGCTGAGTGCAGCCGTAATGCTGTCGGCTACAGCATTCTACCGCCGATCGTATCGGCGCGTCTGACCACCAAGACATCGTTCTACTTCCGGTACGGAAAGATCGAGATCCGCGCCAAGTTTCCCAAAGGCGATTGGCTCTATCCCGGTAAAGCATGAAACTACGTTAATTTTTTTATTACCGATCGAGCTCGAGAATTTTTTTCTCGATTTTGTTATCGCAATCGAGAAAGTTATTATTTTTTTTTCTCCGACTTCGCTAAAATAATGACATTACTAGCGCGCAACAAGGGGAAAAATTGCCTGTTATTGAACAATGATCATTACTGATCTGTGCGCATTCGCAGAACTGTTTATTTCATCCTCAGGGAGTCCCAAGAAATGTGCCTATTTTAGCGAAGTCGGAAGAAACGTATCGTATGCTGCACGGTAAGGAGCGGATTTTCTTCTCGTACGATTTCTGCGTTCGCTTCGCTAGGGCAGCAAACTTCACACTTGGCGAAAATTGCGCACTTCTCTCCCTTGTACCATAATAGACTATTTTTCCGACTTTACAAAAATCACCACATTCCTTGTGTGCAATAGGGCGAAAAATTGCTTTTGATCAATGATTGAAAATCCCTTGTTGATCAGTGATTGAAAACTGCTTATTGATCAGTGATTGAAAACTGCTTATTGATCAGTGATTGAAAATCGCTCAGTGATTGGAAATCGCGCAGTGATTGAAAATCTCTTGTTGATCAATGATTGGAAAAAAAAAATATCATTATTGACCTGTGCGCATGCGCAGTTTTATTACTCCCTAGGGAGAAATAGGGCTACTCCCTCCGGAAGCCCTATTACTCCCTCGGAGTAACGCTCATTGGCGCATATGACGATTTTTGCAACGCAAGAAATGTGGTTATTTTAACGAAGTCTTAAAAAAGTCTCGGACTTTCCCTCGTGCGATTTCTGCCCTCACTTTGCTAGAGCAGCAAACTTCATAGTCGGTTAAAATCGCGCAATTCCTTCCCTTGTAGCATAATATACTGATTTTTACCCTCGATGAAGAATTCTGGCTGGAGCCGAAATATCAATCGTACGGGCTCGATTATCTGAGTGGCCGGGTAATTCTGGGAATGGTTCGAGGAAACGAGCAACTGACCAAAACAACGGACTTGCAATTACGCCCATACGGCTCGACGACTCTGGAGTTTGGAACGAGAAACGGGCCGAAGAACAATATCACAGACCGTACAGTAACGACGGTCAAAAGATCCGGCTTGTGGAACGACGATTTTCACATTTACACGACGATCTGGAACGCTGACGGATTCCGTTTTCAAGTCGACGGCGAAGACGTCGGAGAGCTTCGTCCGCCGCCCGAGAGCTGGCTGGACTCCGGCCGTTCTTCGGACAATACCGATCGTCAGAACGTTAATAAAATGGCCCCTTTCGACAACGAGGTATCCAGCTTCTCGGCCACGAGCCAAATCATTATTCTTCTTCGGCTCTGCGGCGATGAAAATTCTTCTTCTCTCGTTCCAGTTTTACCTCGTCGTCGGTTTGGGCGTTGGTGGAATCCGCGTTTTTCCGGACGGGACTATGAGCGGACGGAATCCAAAGCCTTGGAGAAACGTCGAGGCCAAGGTCGGTTGCGTCTTCTCCACGTACCTGCAGGAATAAAGATATTTATTATTTTTTATTGTTGTTGATGTTTTTTTTTAAACGCGAACTTTTATCGTTCCAGGCGATGCTAAAGTTCTGGCAAGCGAAGGATCAATGGTACCCAAGCTGGACGGACAGAAACGGTGTTTTAAATTCGCAGTTTCAAGTTGAATACATCAGGGTCACGTCGATCTGATTAATAATCAATAAACGAAATTTGTTTTATTTTTCTTATTGAGACAAATGATTAAAACCTGCCCTTGGAACACAGACTCTGTAGTATTTTTAAAATTATTTTTTGCTTCCTCATAGATGAAGCTGTTCGATGAAGATTTCGGAATTTTTGAATATTTCGATATAATTTGTTTATTCACTTGTGAATAACATTTTGAATAAATTTTGCTGTAACTTTCAATTCCGTTCCAATTTTTCCGAGATGTAGAAATTTTTATAATGCTATGAAAAAAGTTCCAAAGTATTTCGTACATGGCTTCCTCTTTTGTTACAATTTCGCTTATAGCTTCCTCTGTGAGGAAGCCAAAATCGATCAGCGAACTTTTCAATCAAGAAAGCTGTGCGCAAAGTTGTAATAAATGAGGAAGCCATGGGCAAGTTTTTCAAACTTCCGTGCCGATCCATGGAACCGGTTTCGACGATCGACGAAGTAGAATCAGCGACGTTACAATGATTTATCGTTGATTTTTTTTTTTGTTTTTCTCCGCGAAGGCCTCAAGAATCGCGAGGGGTTCTCGACACACAGCCGATAGCGTTCGTACACACATGGGATAGAGCTAGTCAGGCCGGTAAGTGTCCCACGGCGATGCTTCGATCGTCCGAGTGAAAGAAGTTGTTCCTCCGAAGGCGCACGTTCGCCTTGACCGCCGAGAGACCTTGTCCTTGCAGGTCCAAATAAAATATCGAACTCGCCGTTTCGTCACTCTCGCGTCTCTCGCTTTGTGGTTTGATCGCGAAAAAAAAAAAAAAAAGTAAAACGGAGCACTCCACGCGTTTCCAAGCGAGCGTTAAATCCGCAGTGTTATCCGTGACTTTGACAAGCCCGAGTCTCGTTTTCCCTGATTAATACCAAATCGCAGACGAGAAATAAAAGTTGATCCAAGATTTAAAAAAGGCGATCCAAGATTTAAAAAAGGTGATCCAAGTTAAAAAGAAACAAGTTGATGTAAGATTTAAAACAAAAACTACAATGAATCTGAACGACCGTATAGTCGGTGCATTATTCGTGGCGTTGATCGTCGTCGGCGTTCGAGCTCACGTTTACGGATCCGAAGAGACCCAACATCCGTTGCCGGGTAAGTCGAGCCATGGAATACAATAATGGAATGGACAATAATGGAGAATAATTAAAGCGGCGAATCATTGTGAAATGTCGTTTGACCCGCAGGAAACGATTACGTGCTGCGAAGTTGCATGTCGAGTGTCGAGTTGAAGAGACGCAACGTCGACGGTCCGAAGCCGAGCTTGCCCGCGGGTCCGAACGGTAGCCGGACTTCGACCTTGCCCGCGATACGATCTCCGGTTCGGCGTTATCCGGGAAAATCCGCTGGGAGTGAAGCACGCGAGAGATCGCGACAACGGTCGGACCGACGAGTTCTTCGCAGAGAACGTCCTGCTCGAGAGATGATCGCCGACACTCCTCTGACGACCCTGAACGTCGAGCGACGAGGCCGGAAGAGCGGTCCTCAGATCTACGTGAAGAAGGAACTACTTCCGGAAGTCGAGAGCTCGTTCGCAGGACGAGCGGACGAGAATAACGAGGCGCCGATTATCGTCATCGAATCCGCACGACGATTTCCTTCCGAACGCTAGACTAGAATTTCCCTGTCGGATGTGAAAAATAAATATGAAATATGAAGAACATAAAAAAAAAAGAAATAACGAATATGAGAAATAAATAATGTTTTGGTGACGATGTCCAATTTGTCAATAATAAATTAAATATCGGGGGCAAGTTCGTTGGTGTTTTAACTCGGAAAAGACGGCTGAATCTTGCGGAAAGAATTTTCTGCAAGGTCTCGCCAATAAGCTGTAAACACGATCTTGAGGGAATGAGAATTCATTGCTTCAAGATTGTGTTTACGGTTTTATTGGTCGAGCTTACATGCATCCTATGTACAAAATCGTTGAACGATGCTACAATTTCGACCGCACAGCAACGGAATGAGCTCTCGACTTCCGGAAGTCGAGAGCTCGTTCGGTGGACGAGCGAACGAGAAAAAGGAGTTTTTGTATTCGACAGGATCACCTGTCGGATATGAAAAATAAATATGAAATATTAAGATTATGAAAAAAATGACGAATACGAGAAGTAATTAATTATGTTTCAGTGACGATGAACCGGTAATTTTTCCTCCAATTTGTGACTAAAGGAAATTGGGAACAAATCCATTGGTGTCTTAACTCGGAAAAAAGACTGGACTTTGCACAAAATTCTCTTTGCCTCAAGATCGGACGAACAATTTATTGGACGAGCTTACATGCAATCCTATATTGTCGAGCGATGCTAATATTTCGACTGTTGTCTGGTTCATTTGCTAGGTGTGCTCGTCAACTTTTGATATGAGATAAATGCGTTTTAGTATGAGATAAAGGAGTTTTAAGAACATGTGAAAACCCCTCTCCCCCTCCCCCTCCACCCAGCCCGAGCGCAGTCGGTATCAAAAACTGTAATCCAAATTTTTCATGGATACTTGCGGATTTTTCACGGTTAAAGTATCATCGAAAGTTGACATGTAATTCGCCTTCAATGGTAGTTTTCGTTTTACCTTTTCACCATTTCACCTTCTTTCACTGTACGTGAAAAAAAGTTGATTACAGTTTTTATTACTGACCGTTTCCCCTGTTCTTAATATGAGATAAATGAGTTTTAATGTGAAAAATAAATAATAATGTTTCAGTGTCAATGAATCGGCAATTTTTCTTCAGATTTCTCAATAAGCGAAATATCTGTGAACAAGTCCGTCGGTCTTTTAACTTGAAAAAAAGGGCTGGACTTTGCAAAAAATGCTCATTGCCTCAAGATCGTATGTACAGTTTTTATTGGACGAGCTCACATGCAGCCTATATCCAAAATCGTTGAGCGATGCTAAAATTTCAACAATCGAGGTCTGGTTCATTTGCTAGCCGATTCGGGTATCCTCTGAATTTCCACCTGCAACAAATAGAAAATAAAATTATTGAAAAAACCTCTCAGCCAAGATTTAATAATAGGTTGATCCTTCGATACTAAATTTAATGAATTTCGAGACCTTTGTCGTTTTCATAGCTACGCCCTCGGGCAAGTTTCTCTGAATGTACTCCAGAAAAGTGTCCGCCGTCGAGCCGGTAAGACGAAGGAAATCCAGGTAACGAAAGTACGTTCTAGTTTCGTACTGGACTCTGTGCTTCTTATGAACATGAATCGACTTCAGGACGGTCAAGCGCTCGTGCACGGCAGTCGGCAACGCAGTGCTGAAACAATCAAAATGTTACTAATTTGCTGGATTTTTCCATTCGTTCTTTTGCTCGGATAATAAATAACTCACTTTCTACCCACGACGATGCCCAAATGTTCTGCGGCCATAGTGGCGAATTTTCCGTAACTCTCCATCACGGCTGGTTCGTTGCCGCGCAATTCTATTTCGATTTTCTTGTACAGCTTGTCCGGAATGGCCTGCTGGACAACGCAACAACGAAAGTGAACAAAATATCAAGCTCAAAGAAATAGTGAGGAGTAGCCTTGGCAAAGCAGATGCGGTCTATCCGATGATTGGATTTTTCATTAAGTTTTTCAGTAGGCTTTCCTAAGGTTTTTCTTTCACATGTATATATATTATTATTATTCACATATAAATATATATTTGATGTTTTTTTTTTAACAAAAGATGTTAGTCGGTATTATGAATTATGCAGTATTATATATTCGAACTGTGTCTTGTATTTTCAATTCACATTTTTGGCGTTCCGTGTAAAGCAGTTACTCCATCAATAAAATAAAATAAACAATTTCTGTTTTTTTTTTAAATCTTTACGCACAGAGCCAGTCAGTATATTTTTACGGTCGCAGGCGAGTTTTCCCTCAGTATCGCATTCGCTAGTAACGTACATTTTGAAACAAGCTGAAATTCATGTGAAAAAAACAAAAAAAAGGTCGAAGGACATTGGGTGAAATTTCAGGACGTTCCACGACTTTTCCGAGGACCGGCAAAATTTCAAGGACAGTTCGAAGACCGCACCATGAAAAGATCGCGGGTCGAAACAGAGTCGTCCGAAAAACAAAGTTACCCTTTCGGTTGGAGGTTCGACATCGGCTGCGGTGGCGGCGACGACGGATAATCGTCTGCGAGGCAACGGATTGTCGCGGAACGCCTTCGATGCTGAATTTCTCAACTGCAGATAGGCCTGTTGATAGAAAAATTAAAGGTAAACAAATTACTGTAGTCGATATTCACCGTAAAACCGGTGAACGACGAATCTTCGTCCTCGTACTTTGGATAAAAACATCGTGACTGAGAGACCGAACGGCACTGTCGAGACTTTCTTTCAGGAATACACGTTGAATTTTTTCGTGATATGTCGAATGAACTGTGTAACAACAATAATTAAATACGCTGACTGTGATGTTGTTGCCGCTGCGGTTAGTTTATATGAGGTTAGAGGACAAGCATCAGCTGTGCTGCCTCGTGAGTGGGCTTTTACTTTCATCCGTTGTTAGCGACGCTTCTTACATTACCGGCAGTTGGTCGACTCCACTGACAGAACTGCGGACCGAAAGTTTGACCAAAATCCAACCAAAAACCGCTGGGTCGGTTTGTGCCGTCGAAACAAAAACCATTTTCGTCAAAGAAATGGTAAGGATACCTCCTTTCCATTTTTTCTACCTTCAAAATGGCAAATTTTTCCGAAAAAGCGGAAAAAAATACGTTGAATATAGCCTTGAAACAAACAAAAAATCGAGTGTGCAACGATTTTACAATTTTTTAGCCACTTTTGAAAAACGTAGATTTTCGTGATTTTCAAAGGTAGATATCTCGGTCCCCAACGCAGCCAGGGAAAATCCGAGGTGCCCGTCGTGTTCTACGGGACAAAATACACAAGATAGGATCTTGTCCGAAGTTCTAGAAGCGTTTTGTTGAGCAGTTTTAGCACGTTGAAAAAGGCGAAAAAATACTCGAAAGGGGTACCCTTACCATATTTTGACGAAAATGGTTTTTCGCAAAGAAATTTTTTAGAATTTTTTCGTTAATGAAATCGGTTGGAAAATATGCCACTTGAAAACAATCGCGGAGATTTTAATTTGATATGACCTATGCTGGAAATGGTCAATTTTTTAAATTTCCAAAAAATACAATGGCACGCATTCCGTGCGTAAATGGGTCACCTGAAACCAATGGTGGTGGTAAAAATTCAATATCACGAAAAAAAATCGAGCAGCTGAAATCCTCAGCCGAGGAAATCCTCAGCCGAGGAAATCCTCAGACGAGGAAATCCTCAGCCGAGGAAATCCTCAGACGAGGAAATCCTCAGACGAGGAAATCCTCAGACGAGGAAATCCTCAGACGAGGAAATCCTCAGACGAGGAAATCCTCAGACGAGGAAATCCTCAGACGAGGAAATCCTCAGCCGAGGAAATCCTCAGCCGAGGAAATCCTCAGCCGAGGAAATCCTCAGCCGAGGAAATCCTCAGCCGAGGAAATCCTCAGCCGAGGAAATCCTCAGACGAGGAAATCCTCAGACGAGGAAATCCTCAGACGAGGAAATCCTCAGACGAGGAAATCCTCAGACGAGGAAATCCTCAGACGAGGAAATCCTCAGACGAGGAAATCCTCAGACGAGGAAATCCTCAGACGAGGAAATCCTCAGACGAGGAAATCCTCAGACGAGGAAATCCTCAGACGAGGAAATCCTCAGACGAGGAAATCCTCAGACGAGGAAATCCTCAGACGAGGAAATCCTCAGACGAGGAAATCCTCAGACGAGGAAATCCTCAGACGAGGAAATCCTCAGCCGAGGAAATCCTCAGCCGAGGAAATCCTCAGCCGAGGAAATCCTCAGACGAGGAAATCCTCAGACGAGGAAATCCTCAGACGAGGAAATCCTCAGACGAGGAAATCCTCAGACGAGGAAATCCTCAGCCGAGGAAATCCTCAGACGAGGAAATCCTCAGACGAGGAAATCCTCAGCCGAGGAAATCCTCAGCCGAGGAAATCCTCAGCCGAGGAAATCCTCAGACGAGGAAATCCTCAGCCGAGGAAATCCTCAGCCGAGGAAATCCTCAGACGAGGAAATTCTCAGACGAGGAAATCCTCAGACGAGGAAATCCTCAGCCGAGGAAATCCTCAGACGAGGAAATCCTCAGACGAGGAAATCCTCAGACGAGGAAATCCTCAGACGAGGAAATCCTCAGACGAGGAAATCCTCAGACGAGGAAATCCTCAGACGAGGAAATCCTCAGACGAGGAAATCCTCAGACGAGGAAATCCTCAGACGAGGAAATCCTCAGCCGAGGAAATCCTTAGCCGAGGAAATCCTCAGCCGAGGAAATCCTCAGACGAGGAAATCCTCAGACGAGGAAATCCTCAGACGAGGAAATCCTCAGACGAGGAAATCCTCAGACGAGGAAATCCTCAGACGAGGAAATCCTCAGCCGAGGAAATCCTCAGACGAGGAAATCCTCAGCCGAGGAAATCCTCAGCCGAGGAAATCCTCAGCCGAGGAAATCCTCAGCCGAGGAAATCCTCAGACGAGGAAATCCTCAGCCGAGGAAATCCTCAGACGAGGAAATTCTCAGACGAGGAAATCCTCAGACGAGGAAATCCTCAGCCGAGGAAATCCTCAGCCCAGGAAATCCTCAGCCGAGGAAATCCTCAGCCGAGGATTTCCAGACGAAGAAATCCTCAGCCGCGGTGACGTCGAAAAATGCCATACTCGCTGCACGAAACTCCGATTAAATTACTGTGGTGGTACCGACTTTCCGACTGTTACTACTCCAATACTCCTTACTGTGTTGGTCTTTGATTTGCAGTATTTCGGAGGAGAGGAAAAAAACTGAACGAAATAACATATACATATAGTTCGGTTCGCTGGGACCACGAGGGTTCACACCTTTGGTTGTTGTTTCGATTTACGTGTATACCGCAACGTTATAGAAACTTAAGTTTCGAACGGATGCCTCGGTCGAATGATACTCACACATAGCTCCTCTAGAACATTGTCGGGTTCGAAGGGTCAGTATTGTGTCAGCCAGGGTAGCAGTAGAGAAAGAATACAGTGGGAATGAGTGAAGTACTCATGAAATATGCAAGTTAAACACAGGCGTTGCGCGGCAGTGTTGAATATGAGACGCATCGTAATTGCAACCGCGTCAGTCATTGCACCTCGGTCGATACATACGTAATACAGGAAAATTACAGCTGTCATTCATCGCCACCGTCAGTGAAGAAACTGGGGGCAGAATTTTAACTTGCTGTATCCACACTTTGCAGATAGCTGAGGTAAATCCGAGAGTAATATCCGGAGAGGTTCCTCAATGACTTCCATCAGCTCGGGAGCGAAATAGCGAAGTAAGTTTATCATACCTCCGAGACGTAACGATGACTTTCTTCAATCGGACTTACCACGCGTTCATCAAGTCTCACATGTCCCGAATAGGCGTTTGGCCTGAATTACCAAAATACTACGCGAGAATTATCGCCCCACTTATAATTTTGTCTGTGGCATCGTCGTTCATTGCACCTCAGGTAACGCATCCTATGTCATTATCAATGCAATATTTTTTTTACGTTCATTATTCAATTTATCGCATTCAATATAGCTTATTCGATTGTACAATGTTTGGGGTGATGGCGAGACTATCGTCGCTATCATGCCAATATTACTGAGTGCAATAATAATTATTACCGCGGCAGTGAATTGCATACTACAGACTGACGAGGTAAGCTCCGGATACATAAAAGTTCGACGAGTATTGCAACTTCGATCCGAGATTTTTCAGATAAAAGTTATGCTCGAAGAGATGGAACTTCAGTGGAAAAAGATTAAGAATACATCGGCAGTAATTGTTCTCGATAAGTACGCCGAACGTGGATGCTTCCTCGCAAAACTTTACGCGAGTAAGTGATAAATGAAGTTTTTTTTTTTTTTTTTGGACGACACAAGCTGATATACTGAAGCTTATTTTTGCGTATAATTCCCCAGTATATATAAACATTGCGCTATTCCTCTACTTCGTCGTATTGATAACACCGGTAATACTGGACTTTGTTAATCCTCTCAACGAAACCCGTCAGAAGTTTTATTTTTATGAAGCTGAGTACGGTGTAGATCCGGATGAATACTATTGGCTCATACTCGCTCATGGTTACACTGTGGCGGCAGTCGGAATCAATATGACTGTTACAACTGAAACAATTTACATCTTGCTGGTCGAGCATGCCTGTGCGCTTTTCGAAGTCGTTGAGTGAGTATATACTTGTGCCCATAATAAAATTTATAGCTCGGGACCGGTGCGTTGGATGTCCCGATTGGATGACCCTTTCTACCAGGTAACCCTTAAAATAAAATGGAAACTATGATTAGACCCCTCATAACTTATGAACTCGGGACAACTAGAGGGTAGGGATAGCTTTGGGGAGAAAGTTACTCCGAAAAAAAGGTTTGGTATGATCAAACAAGATTTGTTCGAATCAACCTAATCCGGCGGTTGCGGGTGGCGAAGGAAATATTTAGTTAAGTTGACTACAAAGTGACATCAGCGTCAAAAAAATCATTTCATTGTCCCAACTAAGAATATGTTTGATCGAACAGAATAGGCAATCATATCGGAAAAGAAATTTTGTTCGAAACAAATATCTAGTCACACAAAGGAAAAAAAAATATTTGGTCCAACTCAATTTGGAGCTGGGTCGCAGTACGGTTATTTACGTCATTTTCCGTGACCGCAGCTGTGCTGCTGTTGATATTACCAATCCTTTTTTTGGGTATATACGCTTTCGGAGGTCGACTCTATAATTTAAGAGAGGTTCACAAGATATGGGGGTATCAGTTAACAGAGGTTCCGCTATATTTCATTTTTGATCCGTGCACTTATCGATACTATTACATTCTTCCCGGTTCTTGACCACCACGGAGATACTCCAGAGGCCAAGTTGAATTTACCCTTAAATCGTAGGGGTCTAGATAAATTGAAATGAAGAAACAGACCCTACACTTCGTTGACCCTGTTCGTCGGACTTTTGACCCGTTCCAGTGGGCTGAGGGTTGATGTAATTTGAGCATTACTTGAGGAAGCGTAGCTATAGGATTGCTTACACAGATTCAACTTGAAGCTGGCCACAGTTGAATACACGGCAAATAAGAGAAATATCGCTCCTACCCGGTATGACGACAATTATCAACAAATCTGTGACTGCATAGTTGTTCACAAGGCGGCGATAAGGTTGGTGGGATACACGAGTGCAAGTGCATGCTTAAGCTGTGAGGCTTCCGCGAGGGTTTTTTTTTTATTTTGGAGAATTGGCCCATTTTTCCGTAACTCAGATTTGCGAATCGGCTCGAGAACTTTTATTCCGTATCGTGGATAGTGGTGATGGGTATTACTGCGATTCTTGTAAGCGTCACAGGCGTTCAGGTAAGTTAAAACTATTCAACTTTAGGATACTAACTTAATTGCAGAAGAAAAAAATATAAATAAATGATGATTGACGAATGTTTCGTGATTGCAGATTCTGATTAATATTCAAAATCTTGACATGCTATTACGAATAACGAACTTCACCCTTGGTCAGATATTCCATCTCTACTTAAACAGCATTGCCGCACAGCAATTGATCGATAGCAGTCTGAAAATTCACACATGTGTGTGCGTAAAATTGAGTCACTTATTACTATATTACATTTATCACTTATAAATCATGCCAATTGGTTCTTACTCATTACTGTATAGTTGTAATTTGAATTGGTAATTTGGACATTGATACTCTACAGTTGTAATTTGGACTGGTTCGACATGTCGGCGAAAGCTCAGAAGCTCTTGATACCTATTTTGATAAGAAGCAACAAGCCTTGTTATCTTACTGCTGGAAAAGTCTATATTTTGTCGGTGCAAACTTTTGGCTCGGTATGATATTGTCACGTTCCGATGGTAACCCTCGTTGTATCGCAACAATCGTTACTACAATCGACACTGTGATTGTAATGATATTATGAAATCATTTTTCAAGGCGATGCGGACAGCAGGATCGTACTTCATGGTATTCGCCGCACTGCTTTGATCGTCTGCTCATAAAAGAAGTTGGATCTCGGCGGCGAACATATTTTATTTTATTTACAATAAATAGAAGTTAAAGCAGTTTAGGATTTGAAGAATTTTATTAGGGCACATCTTGTCGTATCTGCAAGTGTACAATTTTTTCTCTCGGCTATTCCCTTTTGTTTTGGATTATGTAGAATCGTTAGGCGTCTTTCGATTCCGTTTTCTCGTAAGACTGAATTCAATTTCTTGTTTAAGTATTCCTTTATGTTATCCGATTGTAAATACAGTGGACTCTCCGTAATATCGCGCTCTGTAATATCGCATCTCTCCTCAATTCTCTCTCCAAGCTGTCTCGTCCTGGAGGAGAAGCTTTCCCCACTATACGGCATCGCTGTGCTGGCGAAACACTTTGTGCCGCTTCGCGCCGGCGTCGCTTACGTCCGTCTGTTTATAAAGATCAGACTATTGAAATAGAGTGGTGGTATTCCATAATTCCAGACGTTCTCTAATTTAGCGCATCCACAGCCCCGAGTGGGCGATATTACGGAGACTCCACTGTACTTAATTTTTTGTCTTGTTTTATTCTCCGTGCTAGCTTTGAACGCTTTGAAGGCTTCGAATACTTAATCTTTCGTTTTGATGAATTGCAGTTCGCACCACGCGAAAAATCATCTACGAAAGTCATGAGGTATCGCGCTTTTTCATTCGATCCGATTCGTATGGGGCCGCATATATTGCTATGAATTATTGGTAATAATAATTCCGTTTCACGATTCGACTTCTTTGGGAACGGATTTGTATAAGTTTTTTTTTCTGACACTTTCTGACATTTTCCTGAGACAGGCTTCACAATCTATATCGTGTCGGCGATCATTCCGAAATTTAATTCTTCCACGGCTTGGTTGCATAGCGATTTTTGCAAGATTTCTTATACTTAGATGGTCCATGCGTCGGTGCCACATTTCTGATAGATTTGCAGATTTTTTGTGTGCGTGTATTATGTGTTCAATTCGCACTTTACGGGAGCCCATATTATGAAAAATGAAAAGAGGTCGTAATTTCGCTAGTCCAAAAGGTTCCTGTAAACTCGTATCATGACGAGAACACATCGTACGAGAACTCACGAGAGCTCGGCGTTTCGATGTTAAAAGGGCCGTGAAAATGATTACGTTAAAATGACGGATTGATTCGATTGGTCTCTTCTGTCAGATATTATTACCATCATCAAAAATGCAATATTCGGTGCACCTATCTCCGATTAAATTACTGTGGTAGTTCGGACTTTCCGGCTGTTCCGACTAGTCCAATTCTTCCCTGCTCTGTTGAAGCCAGGCTTGCAGTATTTCGGAAGCGAGAAAAGAAAATGAACGAAAAACCGTATATGTATAGTTCGGTTCGCTGGGACCACGAGGGTTCATACCTTTCGTTGTTGTCTAGATGTACGTCTACTCCGCAACGTTACATAAATGTAAGTTTCAAACTGATGCATCGGTAGAATGATACTAACACCTAGCTCCTCGCGCACACTGTCAGGCGCGAGGCGTCATCAGTACTGCGCCAGTCGAGGTAGCCGTAGGGAACGAATACAGTGGGAGTGAGTGAAGTACTCATGAAATATGCACGTTAAACACAGACACGTTGCGCGAGAGTGTTGAATATAATATGCATCGTAATTACAGCCGCGTCAGTCATTGCACGCCGGTCGATACATAATGTATGATAGGAACATTACAGTTGTCCATCATCGTCACCGTCAGTCAAAAAACTGGGGGTAGTATTTTAACGTACAGTATCCACACTTTGCAAATAGCTCAGGTGAATACAAGACTGATATCCGGAGAGGTTCCTCAATGGCTTCCACGAACTCGAGAGCGAAATACTGAAATAAGTTTAGCATACGTCCGAGATGTAACTATGACTTTCTTCAATCGGACTTACCACGCGTTCATCAAGTCTCATATGTCCCGAATAGGCGTTTGGCCCGAATTACCAAAATACGTGAGAATTATCGTGACACTTATAATTTCCTTCGGAGTTCTGACGGTCATTGCACCTCAGGTAGTGCGTCCCTATCATTTTTTTTTTTTTTCGTTCATTATCTCATTAATCGCATTTGGCAGCTTATTCGATTGCACGACGTTTGGGGCGATGGAGAGTCTGTTGTAGCTATCATGCCAATATTACTGAGCGCAATAATAATTTTTACCGCAGCTTTCAATTGCATGGTACAGACTGCCGAGGTAAACTCCGTATACATAAATGTTCGATGAGTATTGCATCTTTGATAGTACATTTTTCAGATAAAAGTTATGCTCGAGGAGATGGAATGGCATTGGAAAATGATTAAGAATACATCGGCAGTAATTGTTCTCGACAAGTACGCCGAACGTGGATGTTACCTCACTAAACTTTATGCGAGTAAGTGAAAAATTGATAATTCTATGGACCATATATGTCGATATATCGAAGCTCATTTTCGCGTATAATTCCCCAGTATACATAAACATTGCGCTTGCCCTCTACTTCGTCGTGTTGATGTCACCAGTAATACTGGACTTTGTTAATCCGCTCAACGATACCCGTCCGAAGTTTTATTTTTATGAAGCTGAGTACGGTGTAGATCCGGATGAATACTACTGGTTTATACTCGCTCATGGTTACATTGGGGCGGTAATGGGAGTCAATATGGCCGTTACCACTGAAACAATCTACATCTTGCTGGTAGAGCATGCCTGTGCGCTTTTCGAAGTCGTTGGGTGAGTACCCTGCTTAGAAAATCTCATTGTAACCGATTCGATGGACAAAAAACACCATTCATTCCAATAAATGGGCTATCGGTCAATCGGACCAATTGAATGGATTCTATCGGGTTCTATGGAGTTCAGTGGGATTCTTTAAGCAGGGTATCCTTGTGTCTAGAATAAAATGTATAGCTCGGAATCGCTATAAACGCAGGATAACGCTGTTGGATAATCCTTTCTGCCAGGTAACCCTTAAGAATGAAAATACCACATTTGGACCTCTGCTAATTTATGAACTCGGGAGAAGCGATCCCTCTTAACTCATATTTCCCCGTAAACTCCCGTATTTTGCCAATTGAGCACGGTCGACCATTCGGAAGATGGCGTGCCCGGTGCAGGTAATCAGTGGCCATGCACGCGGCGATGGTACGGATACCTTTGGGAAGACAGTTATAATTTTTTGGAATTCCATTTTATAATTTAAGAGAGGTTCATAAGTTATCGGAGTATAAGTTAACAGAGGTTCCACTGTAATTCGTTTTTGATCCGCGCACAGAATTTACCTAAAGGTAAATTCAACTTGATATTCAATAACGATAAGTGCGCGGATCTTGTGAATCGTGGACCGTGCGATCGTAAGAGTCTGAATAAATTGAAATGAAGGAACAGAATCTATGCTTCGTTGACCTTTTGTTCGTCGGACAATAGACCGGTTCCAGTGGACTGAGGGTTGATGTAATTTGAGCATTAATCGAGAAAGCGTAGATATATGATTGCTTACACAGATTCAACTTGAAGCTGCCCACAGTTGAATGCATGAGAGATAAGAGAAATACAGCTACTATCCGGTATGACAACAATTATCAACAAATCTGTGACTGCGTAGTTATTCACAAGGAGGCGATAAGGTTGGTCGGATGCGCGAATGAGAGTGCATGTTTAAGCTGTGAGCGTTTCACGAGGGGTTTAGCGGGTTCGGCCACCGTGAAAAGCCACGGTGGTTACCACTAAGAATACCACAGTGATTTATTGTCAAAACATAACTGCACAAATTGTTGTGGTTATTTTTAAATCCACCGCATCATAAACTGGGCCGTGATTTTCATAATGCATCGGTCGTTTATATTTTGACATAAACCACTGTGGTTTTTTCAGTGCTTTGGCTCCTTGAGTGCGTTCGATTGGCTCAGTCTGTTAGGGTTTTTTTATTACGGAGAATTCGCCCATTTTTGTGTAACAGCTTTGCGAATCGGATCGAGAACTTCTATTTCGTATCATGGATAGTGGTGATGGGTATTACTGTGATTCTTATAAGCGTCACAGGCATTCAGGTAAGTTAAAAACTGTTCAACTTTGAGATACTAATTTCATTTTAGAAGAAAAATACAAGTAAATAATGATTGACGAATAATTGTGATTTCAGATACTGATTAATATTGAAAATCTTCACATGCTCTTGCGAATAACGAACTTTACATTTGGTCAGATATTCCATCTCTACTTAAACAGCGTAATCGGACAGCATTTGATCGATAGCAGCCTGAAAATTCACACATTTGTGTGCGTTAAAATATATCACGTGTTACAAAAGTGTGCCAATTTGTTCTCGCTGATTACCATTGATACTCTATAGTTGTAATTTGGACTGGTACGATATGTCGGCGAAAGCTCAGAGGCTGTTGATACCTATTGTAATAAGAAGCAACAAGCCTTGTCTTCTTACCGCCGGAAAAGTCTACATTTTATCGATGCAAAGTTTTGGCATGGTATGATATTGTCACGTATCGATGGTAACTCTCGATGTATCACAACAATCTTCGGTACGATCGACACCGTGGTGTTGATTGTACTAACGATAATGGTTTGATAATAATCGTTTATAATGGTTTGATAATGATCGTAATATCAACCCATTTTTCAAGACGCTGCGAACAGCGGGATCGTACTTCATGATATTGGCGCAACTTCTTTGATCGCCTGCTCTTAGCGGACGCTGGATCTCGGTGGTAAATATATTTTTTTTATTTTACAATAAAAAGGAGTTCTGTTAAAGCCTGTAGTGTTACCTTTTGTAAAGACATTCGCTGTCGTATATTCGGTACAAATTTGATCAATACATAAAAAACCATAATCTTTCGCGTTTCTCACAAAATAATGGAAAATGTCAAATTACAAACACAGCGCTCTATGCAAATTTTTGAGTACCTATGTTATCATTAAAAACTTTTACAACATCCAATTTGTGAAGGTCCGTGAGAAATTTCTTCAATTAGCTTGATTCTTTTGTTGTTTATGTGAGCACAATGTACTCAGCTACGGTGAATGATAGTGCAACTATTTGACGCTTCTTGGATTCTCAGGATATTAAACCACGACTCAAAACGGACACGAATCCCGCATGTGAACGGCTATCGATAGTACAACCCCAATATACCGATAGTTGCTCCAATCTGCGTTAACAAAACTACAGAGTGATTCAGACTTCGATTTGGTGGACAGTAATTTGATGTGGAATCAAATTATAGATCGTGGATTAAATTTTCCCCTCGTAGAATCCCGGTCAAGTGCGTACCCAATCGCCCAGCATTCTTAATGAAAATAGTCCACCTTTTGTAGGGCATCCTTCCGTCGAAACCACTCGAGGGACAACAATTCTTGACATAATTCGCTGTTGCCATCGCTTCAACCCAGAAACACTACTCAGAAGGTTGTGAATTTTTACGAAGATATCTTGTCACATCTACAAGTTTACGGTTTATTCTTTCGGCTACTCCGTTTATATCACATCCATGACGTTAGACTGCTCCGTTTTCCGTTCCATCTTTTCTATGCTTACTCGACAGACAAATTTGCTTATACCTCGTGCGTGAATCAGACCGTTCGGTTTTCCGTCCTGTCCCTTCTATGATTAGTCTACAGAAGAATTCATCTATACTTCGTGTGTGAAGTCACGCCGTCAGGTTTTTCTTCAATATTTTATAATTTGGGGGGGGGGGGGGGGGGGATTATTATACCAACGGCAATCGGTTTTGTTTGTCCCCAATTTTTATCCATGATTTCCGTCCTCGATTTTCGTCCACGTCTTCGTTCCCTCCTTCCGTTCCTTATCATCGTCACACATTTTTTTGTGATTATTGTAGCACGGAGTTTCTAAGTGAATTTAGATGTTTGCACATAAAAACTATTTTATCAAACACATGAAATTGATATTAACAAAACTCAATTAGTCATCAGTATTCGAACAGGCCATTTTATAGATTTTAACACGTTCGACAATGTATCATAATACATAATCATGATAATGTATTTAAAAGAAAAAAATGTACGCATCAGTTACGTGGTTCCGTGGAAATCGCAATGCATGACCTTCTCATCACACTTATTTTCAGGTGAAGTTGTTAGTATAAAGTTGTGTCGTGAAATTACTAAAATTACGCTTTTGACTAATTATCAATATATCCTTTATCGAAATTAACTCATATTGGTTTGCAAGATAATGTCACAAAAAAATGGTTCCGGTTTGAAAATCTCATTTTTCGACCCGAAGTTTCTGTCACTGGCTGGATTAGGACAAGTTGGGAATTTAGAGAAAAAAAGAACTTTCCTACAATTTAGGAGCAAAATAAATTAATTTCTTAATTAAAAAAATGTTTGGCTTATTATTATTAAAATGTCTATTATTATTAAAATGTCTTCGATGTCTTCCCTGCGAAACTTGTATTCTTTAGGATGTTATATTTTGTAACATCTCTTAGTTCGTTGGCGGTTACAATTGACACACCAGCTTCACAGTGGAAAATAAGTTTCGTAATGCAGATATATTTCGATTCCGATCATGGCGACGAGAATTGCAAAAGTTACGCCGAGCATCGTGTAAATCCAGTAAGTCATCTTTACTCGCCGCTCCTGTCGTTCACGAGTTCCGAAAAAGTGGATTCTCCGCGGATTTGTCCATCGTTCCTTTCGCCGTTCTACGAACTAATAAATAAATCGTAACCAACGATATTGACGCGGTGCGATTTTATTAAAGTTATATAGCTTGTGCCACGTTATGAAAAAATTACATTATTAAAAGTTTACATTACTCGCGCGATCCGCAAGGTCATGGTTACCCCAACATTTTTTTTTTATTATAAATTATATCGTAAATCCATCTTAAAATTCTTTGACAGTTTAACAGAGAATAATATCTGACGGTTGAGTTGAAAATCACCGCCACTTCGAGGGCTCGATTACACGCGTAACTTCATTCTATAGTTTCCGTACGTATAAATTTTTTTTTTCGGACTTAAGCAGTTTTTTCGCCAGTAAAAAACGCTATTGTAAATATTACTTCCGGCGAAACACCGGTCGTTCGTTGAGTTTCGACTTTCGATGAATTCGCGACCGGGCATTATTGACTAGGGGCTCAAAAGAACTCGCAAAGCCCGGCTGACGATTGTATATTCTAATAAGCGTAAAATTGCCTTAATTCGCGAGCATTTTTTTTTATCGTTAAAAAGTAACACGAATGCCTGGAAGCGCATCGTAGAACTGTATTGGACGGCCAGCCGTTTGCAATTGAAATTACGTGTATGCGTTTAGCTCCCCCGGCTACGAGAATTAAGACGTGAATTCCTTGTTGGTCGTCTCGTACTGACTAATTTGCGATTGCAGTGAATTCAGAGCATCCTCAGATGGCGAGTGAAGATATCGCCGGCTCAGATTGATCGCCACCATTATGCAGCACAGCAGCAATGGTCCAAATATCGCACCTTCCACTCCCAAACAGAATATACCACCGGCTATCGACAAGCCTGTGAGATAAGGATGTCCACCACTGAAATAAAAAAAAATGGTAAAATTGTAAAAAGTTCGATCATTTACTTGACACTGAATTTGCCCTCGTCAACCATTCAAGTACGGGGGGATTTTTTGCCGAGAGCAAACACCATGTCTTCTTTTAAGGTAGGACTGGCTTGCGGTACCGTCCCGCCAAACGTAAGTTTCATAGAAAATTTTGAACACTTCTCGATGGGATAAAAATCTGAAAATAATTACGTGTATGGGAGGTGCTGGAAAGATTGTTTTTGTAGGATAATAATTCCAATTCGTCATTAACAAAATGAAGATAAAAATTATGATTCAAAAAATTACCCGGCAACTTAACTATTTTGCATCATAAAAACAATTCGTTTATTTTTCTGAATACGAATGAATTTTTTCAGAATTTTTTGTAATCTATGAAAATCGCGTTTTTCCACAGCTTGAACATAGAAAAAACGCGATTAGTTAATAGTTAAGTTGCCGGGTAATTTGTTGAATAATAATTTTTTTCTTCAATTTGTTAATGACAAATTGGAATTATTATTTCACAAAAACAATCTTTGCAGCACCTCCCATACACTTGATATTTTTTTCAGATTTTTATCCCGTCAAAAGTGTTCGAAATTTTCTCTGAAACTCGCATTTGGCGGAACTGTACCGCAAGTACTACCTTAAGCACAAAACGATAAGGATGTTCGCAATAAATTTTCTTGTGCGTTATTAAAAAAAAAAAAAAACTAACAACAACACATCGACGTGTTATTCGAATCGTTCGAAAATTGCATCTTGGAAAATTCCAGGTCCTCGTTAAACAAGAATCCTGTATGTGAATGGTCAAGCGTACCCCTTGATCTCCTTGTAAAAGTCCGTGACGACGACGTTGTAAGGAAGAAAATGGAAGACGAAGAAGAGTATGGCGATCATTGGTCCTTGGGTGAACCAGAGCTCAAGCGCAGCCGGAATGCAAGCGAGGTAGGCATCGAGAAAAGGCACCGCTCCGAGGATCGCGGCGAATACAGCCGGAAGATAGACGACCTTAACTTGAAAGAGATTGTGTATCAGCCACGTCCACATCCCGAAGAACGAAGCGAGCTTGAATGTCGCCGAGAAGACGCCGATGATCGCTTCCTGCAACGCCACCGCAAATCTACAACAAACAACGTTCGAGAAAGATTAACATCCGAAGGGAATTACACTTTAGCCGTTATAATTTGGCAAACATACCCTGAGGCATCGCACGTGCTATACAATATCCAGAAAAAAAATGTATCATTTAGAACGTTGGGACAAACACATTACATGTAACGGTAGGTGAGAGAGTACGTACTTGTAGCAGCGGATGGGACTGAACGCCGTCATGAGCTCGATCGGTTTGTACGTTTTGCCACTGGAATTTAGGAGGTAGAACAGCGTCGTGAAGAAAACGACCTGCGGGATGAAGAGTAATTATTGGTTGCGTTGAAGCTCGGAATACATTGGTGTTTGATTTATAGAATAGTTAGATCTATTCCAATGTAGCAGACTCGCACACTGTGAAACTCATATACGTATACACTTTGCAAAATATATACGCATGATGGCCGTTTTTTCCCCGGAAAAAAATCCCCTGACTTTTCCCTGAGTTTCACTGACCAATTCAAAATTTTTCCTGACCAAACTTCTAACGACTTCTATACAAAAAAAATGACGCAAATGAAAATGCCTAATTATTGTATTAATGTTTAATTCTGCTTTTTTTTTTTTTAATGTTACCAAATTTTTTTTCCAAGGTTTCTTTTATGTTCTTTCTATTTATTTGTCGAAGGTTCATCGACAATTTACTTTTTCACTGACCAATTTTGAAATTCCCTGACTTTTCCCTGATCGCGGTCACCATAATATGTATATATATATGTCCCACGTACGTATATAATAAATAAATATGCGATATTACCGTGCTCAGAGTAAAGTTGAGCACCGCCGATCCACTCATTAGAACTACGTACAGCAGTTCCGTCAGGACGCTTAATATAACAGACATATTTCCCTTGACGATACTCCAGATCGAATCAAGCACCGACATCAATATCCCGACATTCTCTTTGGCAAAGTTTTGTATAGCAGCTATGTTGAACCATTCTGTAAAGATACGAACAGTTGCAGACACTATTCGATCGGATAAAGTGTTCGGTCGAAGATGGCTTCTTTTTTTTTTTAATGAAAACTCACGCGTTGGCATTTTGCTGAAACTTTCGCGAAAGCTTTCCCAAACCGATAACGCCGCGGCAACGTCCACGTTCGGTCCGATCATGTCGGGTCCATTGTCGGACATCATCCAAGCCTGATAGAGTCGATCCCACAGTTCCAAAACCTTCTTCTCTAACTGTTCGGCCTTCGCAGGTTCCAAATCTTTGACGACGCTTTTTACCTGACAAAGACACAAGATTTTACCAAGACAGATTCGTTAGGGCGTTATTATAACTCCCTATTTATTATTATCAATCTAATTGTTATCTATAACTTTAAAAAAAAGTAATGAATATGTAAAAATATGTAAAAATATGTAAAAATATGTAAAAATATGTAAAAATATGTAAAAATATGTAAAAATATGTAAAAATATGTAAAAATATGTAAAAATATGTAAAAATATGTAAAAAAAAAAATGCAAACAACTTGCAAACAACTTGCAAACAACTTGCAAACAACTTGCAAAAAACTTGCAAAAAACTTGCAAAAAACTTGCAAACAACTTGCAAACAACTTGCAAACAACTTGCAAACAACTTGCAAACAACTTGCAAACAAGTTGCAAACAACTTGCAAACAACTTACTCCATCGGCAATCGCGCTCCGGCCGTAAGTGTAAGCATTATCAAGCACGCTGTTCACCGATTCCTCCCACTGCGCGGGTACCCAGTCAATATCGGGGTTGTTCACCAGAGTCGAATTAAGTATCTCTCCGGTAAGTTGAACGAGATGCATGCCTTCCGCGTAAATCTAATAAAAAAAAAAAAAAAACAAAACCGAAGTCTTATTCAGTTAATCGTTCCTTCCTTCTTTTTTCATAAAATCCTAGTCTGTCTCGGGGTCTTCGAGCTCGGGTCTGCGAATTGGTTTCCCCTTGATGTTGGTTTTACCTGCACAGTAATGAAGACCGAAGCGCAGAAGGTGAAAACCAAAAGACCAAGTATGACGGCGATGGTGGCAACGGCGTCGACGGAGCCTCTCAGGGCGTCGGTCATCTTGCGATCGAAGATGATGTAAACTTTGGCCAGGCCTCTGACGGCCGCCGGTACGAGAGCCCGATGTCTCTCGAGGCACCAATTTTTTCCGATCTCCATAGCCGTAGAGAATTTGCCGCCGATAGTTCCCCAAAGTCCCAAGTATCCGCCGATCTTCTTGATAACGTAATAGACGATCGGTATCGTGAGTATCTGCAATATCCACTTGTTCTTCCAGAGGAACATTCCGGCGCATGCGTAGAGGACACCGTACATGTAGTTGTCGGTGTTTCTGGTGTCGTCCGGCACGTCGAGCGACATTCGCAATTCAGCTTTTAATTTACGAAGAAAGTAACGCTCGCTTATGGAAACCTGGCGGTTCGGTGTTCGCGAATCGCTGGACTTACCGACAAATTTCGTGCCGCCCGTGTCGAGGGAAGCGGATTTACCTGCGAGCTTGCGTTTCAGTCCGGGCAATTCGCCCGCTCTGCTCAGGGCGGTGGGTCGAGCACCTGTCTCGACGGATTCGTCCTTTCTCGGAGGTAAGTCGTCCGCGAACTTGTCGTCCTCCTCGTCGACGCTCGATCCCTCGATCGCTTTGGCCTCCGCGACGCGATCGTCGTTCGTCAAGGCTCGACGAATCGCCTCGGCGAACGATGTCCGATTTCCCTCCAATTCGTCGCGCTCTATTATCAGCAACACCTCCCAGATGAAGCCCACGAGGCACAGCAACTGCAACCCGCTGAAGACCAGGACCGGATAAACTCCCAAGGCATTCGACATGTAGAGACTTATCACCAGCCAGACGCCGTACGAGGCGTAACGAAACTTCGTCGAGCTCTCGGGCGTCCAGTGAAGGCAGAGCACGGATATGTAGCCTATTGCTACGATCATTACCTGCAAAAAAAATTTATAAATTAGTTCGAGTATGTACTGTGAAAAAATTAATTGTTTAATCAGTTAATAATTCATTACTTCGAATCAACTGTACGCAATCAAAAATCGTAATTAATTTCAACTTGATCTCATAATGTTATTATGGTATCTGTATTTTCTTATGTAAAAGGGAATGTCCTGTAAATAAAATGAATAAATAAATAATAATTCATTACATAATGAATTTATGTATTTATTTAGTTTACGGGATAAACCTTTTTACTGCATTTTTACAGCAGTAAAATCCATCAGTAAATCGGCAAAATATGAAAGTGTCTCTACAATTGGAATAATATCACTAATTTGTATCTTAATATAAAACTGGACAAAATATATACCATCATTTCGTTTGAACATTAATAATCAACACACCGACTATTTGTCTTTGGTTGCCAGATTATTCAGGGATAAATGTTATTCAATTTATAATTCTGAATAATTAATTATTTTATCAATTCATAACTCATAAACAATTATTAATTACTTAATTAATATTTGTTAAACAAAATATGAAAAAAAAAATCGCTCAGTCACATGCAAGTATTATACAAGTGGTTACAGCAATTAAGTGTTTAAGTGTTGTTAGCTTTTATAATTTGTTAATTGGAAGATCTAATATTTATAATTTACTGTATGATTGAAAAGGAGAAATCTGTCTAAGAAATAAACTATCAAATTATCAGACTGATAATTATGTAATTAATCATTTAAAATTATTATCAACGATTTCAAGTAGTTGCTTGAAAATTCAACAATCATTGAAAAGAGTGAATAAAAATAAAAGTAAAGTAAAAGATATAAAAAAATTAATCAAACAAAAGAGGTAATTTTCAGTTTTTTTTTTTACCATATATACGTTGTAAGCAAATAATAATAAAGTAATTAGTCAGTAAAGTAATTAATCATTTATAATTATTATTAATGATTTCAAGTAGTTGCTTCACAATTCAATAAACAATAATAGAAAAAAGTGAATAAAAGTAAAAGTAAAGTAAAAGCAATTTAGAAAATCAATAAAACAAAAAATGTAATTTTAAGTTTTTTTTTTTTTTTACCGTATACACGTTGCAAGCAGTTATGAAGAGACTGACAAAGGCGCCGACTAGCTGCACGAGCCTCCACATGAGACAGTTGAGAAAGCTCGGAGTGTAACAGTAGACGGTGAACGCTCCGCCGACTGTGACCAGCGTGAGTATTATATTTTTAAGATTCTCTCTGAGCAGCGAGCCGACAGTCTCCGAAAGTCTGTCGACGATCCGCACGGGTATCATCGCCAAATTGACGACCAGAGGCTGCGACGAGTGTTCGGTGACGTCGAACCACGACTGCACGGAGTTGGTGAGATAGAGCTTGAACGGAAACAATGCCGAGCCGCAGAGCAACGCCCATATCAACGGTTTCACGAAGGGATTGAGAATTATGTAAAGTCCGTAGCCGGCGGTGCAAACGAGGAACAGCAAAAAGAGAGCGACCGCATTGTAGATACCTTGCCTCAAGGATTTCTCGTGGCCGGCGCTAAAGCCCGATATAACGTTAAAGAGGTTGTCCATCGGCGTTCGCGGAGCTTCCATAGCTGCTCGTAGGAATCTTGATATTTCCGGGTGATTATTATTATTATTGTTATTGCGTTATCCCGGTAGCTTTTTCGGTGTCCCCTCCGCCGGTAAAGTTCCTCAACGGAACTCGCGGTGCATTTTTTTTTTTTTTGCTGGAAAAATAATTGTACGCAATTTTTCGTTACGCGCGAAATATGTACGGTATCTTTGGGTGTGGGAGAGAAGGTTTTGGACTTACGTTGAGAGTGTTGTTTTCTTAACGGGACCCCGAGGACTTTAGACGATGCTTAATTTTCACTGCGGCGTTACCGTTCGGCCATACTTTTAGTTGACCGAGTTACCGATACGATGTTAAGGCGGCGCTGTGTCAACTCGATCGGCGCGTGAGCTGATTTTCAAACTTCGAATTGAGGACATGTGAAACGACTCGGTCGGTAACCACAATCTGTAACGAATGCGATTCAAAGACCGTAGACTTTTCGGGAAAAAGTAAAGCATTGTAGCGGATGCACAAATTAATACCGCGTCCAGTGATGCTTCCGTTTTATCCGAAACGTTAACCGATTTTAAATGGCATTGATTCGAAAAATGCATCTATCTTAACATCGCTTTTCGCTTTTCGGTTTCGGCCTTAACGTCGCCGAAACCGAAATCTCTATCATGAGCAACCTCGCGCAACGCAAAGTTTCTAGCACGCTATGACTCCCAAATCGTTTCCGTACAAGAGACACGATGTATGCGCTTAAATGCAATGTCCGTCTCCAACTAGTAACCAGTCTTGACTGAATGGTATAACAATCTTTGAATCTCCCGCCAAGGAGCCGACTTGAGTCCAGCGGTCATTGCGATCGAAACGGGGCGTAGGGAAATGACCCGATAAGAGAAATCTTACTCTATCCTTCCACAGAAATCGTATCGATCTACCGTCGATAACTTATCATTCTTATCGGACTATCGAGTAACCAGCAGATAACACGAATTTAATGAATATAAAACTCTCGGCGCTACTTGTTTTCGTCCCTCGGTGTTCTTCGTTGTCGTCCCACAATCACTCTGACACATCGCGGCTGTCAAAGTTTGTTTTTAATTGTCAAAAAATTGTTTGAAAAAATTGCACCTCGGTGCGTCAACAGGCCGAACGAGTGTCGTTGAATTTCCCGTTCTAGGCATATTGGCTTTTATCGCGAACGTAAATAAAAAAGTCAGTAAGTACATACCCACGAATTGCTTAATCGTAACCTCACTCGAGTCCTGCATATTTCTACGACAAATTACGAATAATTGCGACTTTGCAGTTTCAATGTGAATTTCGTGGAGAAATCCTTCTTTCCCTCTACGATCGGAACTTCCCAAAAAGTGCGATATCTAATGCAATTTTCTTCTGCTCCACAGAATTCGTAAAAATATATTAAATGCATGGATCATATGTCTGCTTTATTTTTTTTCATCCAACTCTGCCACAGTATTTGTCCTCCTCCATATCGAACGCTAATGCATTTCCTTCTGCTCCACAGAATCGCAAAGAAATTTGTTATTTAACAAAATTCAATTAAATTCAATTAAATTCAATTAAATTTCAATAAAAGAAATTCATTAAATGTAAGTATCATTGATTCATCCTTATTTTTTTTCGTCCCACTGTTACAGTATGTGCCTTACTGTATATCAAACTCCAAAGCAATTTCTTTCTGCTCCACAGATTCCTTGAAGTCATGTCGACCATCGAGTTACTGGAGAGCAGAGTAGCGGAGCTCGAGAAGCAGATGTACGGATCGAACAATGTACCGTCCATTGACGACCCGCTGCCCGAAAATTGCATAGTCGACAGTCTTCTGCACGCAAACACTCTGGTAGCCTCGGCTCTCTCCGGACGCGATAAGACCAATGCCCTGGTCAAGAGACTGCCCGAACTCAACGAAATGCTTGATCCGACTTACGACGGAATTGATCTGCACGCCGAGGCCAAGCTCGAGCTTGTGATGGCTATGGAGTCGGAGATAAGAGAGTACGCCAAATCAGTCGATCGCTTGAACGAACTGAAACCTGTGCTGGAGCTCGATCGTATCAAGGACGTACCGGATCTGTCCCCGAAGTTGAGCCAGTTGACCCTCAGCTATCTTCAGTGCCACAAGGAGTCCGAGGTTCTCACGAAAAATATCTGGAACGTTTTTTCCGAATACAACAACATAATAACCAGCATCGCGAAGACACTGATCGGCTTGGATGCCGCGGTTACGGCTGCGGAAATCGCGGCGGCACCGAAGAAGCAACTAGATTAATATACATTAAAATTACAGTTGAATATCCATTATATTGATATATATGAATGATATATATATGAAGTTCATTTCGATATATATATATATTTATTTATTACGAATCGATACATTCTTTTATTATCTTTTAGAGACGATGCGCGATTGGGGATTGTAGATAATAATAAAGATCTAATATCGTCCTTGGTTCTCGTAAAATATGTTAAGATACTTTGATCGCTTGAGCGAACTGAAGCCGATGATTGAGCTGGATTGTATCAAGGACGTACCGGATTTTTCGTCGAAGTTCAGCCATATGACTCTCAGCTACCTTCAGTGTCTCAAGGAATCCGAAGTTCTGACGAAGAATGTCTGGAACGTTTTTTGCGAATATAACAACATACTTACGGGCATCGCTAAGGAATTTTAATCGGTTTGGATGCAGCGGTTACCGCTGCGGAAATTGCGACTGCACGGAAGAAGCAACTAGACTAAAAATACCTTGAAATATTAATTATCGTGATATATATACATTTTTCGCATTTTTCGACTTAGACCGCGTAATTAAAGGTGGAATTTTTTCAGAATTTTAAAAATTGTGTATACAGTATGCAATATCGATTTTCAAGCACCTTCACCGGAAGGGATGGGGCGGTCAGTTTTACTGGAAGGGGTGGGGGAGGTCAGCTTCACCGAAAGGGTGGTCACTTAGGCGAGGGGGGTGAGAGACAAATATCCAAACCAACAAACAAATCCAATTTTCCAAAATATATATAAGATATGACATTCAATTCGCCATATATATATTTCTATATATATATATATTTATTACGAATTGATACACTTGTGCTTTTTGTTTTTTTTTACCCATTCTTTTATTATCCTTTACAGACGATGCGCGATAGGGGATTGTAGATAATAATAAACATCTAATATTGTCATTGTTTTTCTTATAATATAAAAATACTTGGGCATTCATCCGTGACTATATGCATACACGATCGTTAAAAAAAATTTCATAGTAATAAACCATATAACAATATAATTTCATTAAAAAATACCTACATATTATATACATTTACTATTTTACTATCTAAAAAACTTAGATGCTGATTTTCATCGTTCGCGTCGAAAATCCTGTTTCTGAGGATCTCCGATACAAACTGCCTCGTGTGTATGTCAAACGTTCGTTCATACGTAGGGGTCCCTTGTTTCGAAGTTCGAAAATGATTTTTTTACGTGCACCCAAATTAACACAACCGAACTTGGAGCTTGGATTATGTACGAACGAATTCACGTATTTTACGAAACCTCCGTGTTACGACGTTGTTCAACAATTATTTCTTTCTGCGAAATGATTCGCATTCGATTGTCGGGAAAAAAAAATTATTAAAAAAAAATAGAAAGCGGACTTCAAGGGGCCCGCTACGCTAGACAAGTAAAAAAAAATCTCTTATTAGTCGGTATCAAACAGTCGCTTTATACAGTATATACAAGTGTCCTCGGTGTGCCTCAGTTTGTCTCCTCTTGCGATCGTATTTGTGAGCAGTTTCGAAGCACCGAGTGTGACTTCCTGAAATTGTGCGATTATTTATCAATTCATTTCGGTAAAAATTTCTTTTATACTTTGCAGTACTTCCTCGATAAGCGATGCGCTGTTTGCGAGGGTCTCGACTAATGTTCTCACTAAGAGTCTCGATGTACAACTAACACCCTACATATCAATTGAGGAAGACGAGTTTGCCGCGCTCTCGACTTTAGCCTGCAAACTTTTGATTATCAATCACAAACCGATCACACGGCTTCGATCAGCAAGTCGAAGAATATTCAGACACTTCTTAAGTATTATCTCTTCGTTTTTTTTTTTTTTTTTTTAATAAAATTTCATTGTCGAATTAGTACGATTGGCGGAATTCTATTTTTTTTTTTAAGTCTGTGTCTGCAGCGCAGGCACCGAGTTTCGCAGCCAGGACAATGCTGGATTCAAACTAGAGTATATCGCGGGATGAACTCTCGAGCATCTGCTGTGGTGGCTCAGGAGGCCTTGAATCTCCCATCTTCCGGTCTCGGTGGCGCACATCAACGGTGCTCCCTCGTCGTTCTGCAAAGTATAAATCATTTTTTCATAGTTAGATAAAATAATCGATCGTTTTTCCGTTTTACGAACTCTCTTCGCGCGTTTGTCGAACGTTACTCACGTAACAAGATCCTTTGTCGGCATCGGTGAAACCGGCGCATATGTTGTCTTTAGTTATGAAACCGGCGTAGTGACTGGTGGCGTTGCACTTCTCAGAGTCGTAAGTCGGTATAGGCAGGAATTTTAGATATTGCTTCAAATTCACCTCGCCGTTCGTCGCGAAGCCCCACCCGGCCGTCACGCACAAGGCTCTCGGCTGCAATATCGATAAAAAGCGTTTAGTTTAAAAAATTTCCAAAACATCTGCGCGTCGACGTTGAATCGGGTGTATCTGCGGGAGCGAAAACGTACCGGGAACGGCTGACTGGGAAGACAGACGGCACTGACGTTCCTCGAGAATACCAGAGGCTCGGACAGCTCGATCAGAGCGATGTCGTTGTTGTATAGGAACTGATTGTACTTCACTTGAGGATACGGAATGATATTCTTCACCGGTGTAGACTTTTGCAGATCCCTGCCGGTGAACAATTCCCAACCGTTGCTCTGCCGAAGTCTGCAAACAATTTCATTTTTTTAAATAATTTATCCTTGCTATTATAGACATTGTCTATTATATGATAATATTATATATTATATATATTTTGGAAAATTGTGGATTTGTTTGTTGGTTTGGATAGCTCCGCCCCCCGTCAGTTTTCATAGCATATAGAATGGATTTCGAAATTCAGAAATTCCATTTTATATGGAATGGTTTTTCATATGCTATGATCCATGCGAGCGTGTGAGCCAACATATCATATATCATATATCATAGCTGCTTATTAGCGGGTGGTTCGTGGCAGTCGAATTTCAATTAACCTGTGTATGCAGGAGTAGCTGGCGAGTGCGTGCATAGGTCCAAGTACGCTGGCGGTGCAGGAGACTCCGTGTTTCAATTCCTTCAGCAGGGCGACGCTCGACCACTGTCCCTCACCGGCCGGAGTTCCTCCTACCAGACGAGCTGTGGGTCCTTCGGTCTCGTGAGCGCCGCAGGAGAACTCCTGGCAGGATACTTCGACGACTTCACCGGATTCGCATTTCTCCACCGGCTCTAATTTCGAAACGAGACTCGCCCCAGCCTCCGGCATTGCCTTCAGTTTCAGAACCTTCCGACCTTCCTCCTGCGCCAGAGTCTCCGTGCTCTCGGCACCGAAAAAACCGAGACTTCGGCAGTAAGAGTCGCTCAGCTCCTGCGTCCATCCGTCGTTGCACACGAGACGACGTTCGTTGTTCGATTGCCTGAAAAAATTGACATACAAATTTTAACGATGGAACAATGGAATCTTCGATTGATCAACGATACATTTTTTTTTGAACGCATGCATGAGAAGTTCTACTTCTCGTGTCTACTGCGAATGGCGTAAGCGCCGCTTTACAGCAAGCTGCACTGTAAAAACACGACGCATGCGCACACCGGGCCATGCGAAATATTTCGGAAATATTTCGGTGAAACATATAATAAAAAATATTTCCAAATACTTTCTCACTATATTCCAGAAATATTTAAGGCGTGTCGAAAGATTAAGTTCGTTTCCGTAATATTTAAGAAACGTCTCGTTGGAATATTTTGATCGAATATTTCAAAATACTACTTTCGACTATTAGATTCGTATATTTTTGAAATATTTCGTAAGATTTTAAAGATTTTGTAAATATGTATAAAACGATTTCAAAATATTTCGTGCAATATGAGACTCGCACCACAACCGAAGGCGAGTGTTTCGCACTTCACAGCCAGCGTGTAATGTTCGCTTTGTAGCACTCGTATCGGAAAGTACGATTTTGCAAACGTACCTTATATTTAGTAAGGTCGCTTGTACAGACAATTGTCCATTTTCGTTTTCTTCCACGTGCGTTTCGTTTCTGGAAGTCGTCAAATTGCCCGCCAGGCAATTCCACTCGTCGGAACGATCCGGGCAGTGCTCGATGCCGTCGCAGACCTGCTCCGTGCCGACGCATCCACCCGTCCTGCACTTGAATTGATCCAGCGAACAGTCGCAGAGCTTCTCGTCCTCGCCGTTGGCACACTCGGACACACCGTTGCACCGCCAGGTCTGAGGTATGCACCATTTTTCCGTCGGACAGAGATACTCGTCGTTACCGCAACTCTCGGAGCACGAGTACTCGTCACGATGATCCTCGCAGTCAGGACGACCGTCGCAGCGCCAGATTTCAGGAATGCATCGCCCTACAAAGTAATTCAAATTTTGTATAAAAAAGATTACATTTTTTAAAGGTAGCTACTGTACGAAATATTAGTCGAAAGGGTGTTAAATTTCCACAATTGTTTGTCCAAATTGTTTTACATTTACCAACAGTAACGGAAGTCAATTTGGAAATTCTTGATAACTTAAATTAAGAATCCCAACAAAACGTACTATCATAGAAATTTCCATTTTGCAGTTGTTCTTGCAAGACCATCGTGATTAATATTTCTCCTGATCGAGTACACACGTAATAACACAAATCAACCTTCTTTACTCTTAATAAATGCCTACAAATTCGGATAGACAATTGTAAAAATGTTCGCTAATGACTTCGATGTTGATTCGACCTTTAAATAAAAATAAAAAATCGTAACAATTTAGCACTCATTAGACTACTCTGCCACGCAGTAGCTACCTTAATTAATTAATTAATTGGTATATTTACAGGCTGGGCCCAATTAAAAACGCGAAACGTAAGCGTACACGCGGACGATAGTATATTGCGAGTAATACAGAAAGTAATTAAATTCGCAACACCATAACGAAGAGAACAAAAGAAATAACAATAAAGCAAGTCTCACAAAATGCAAAGATGATAGAAATAAAAGTGAATAATAATTTTGCGAAATTGATGAGAAGTCACGAAGATGTTTAAACGTTCGGCGAAGGGCATCGGCGTATCGTCTATCGACTCACCGCTCGGACACTTGAACTCGTCGAAGTTGCAGGCCCATTCGGAGCACTCGAGCTCGTCGCTTCCGTCGCCGCAGTCCTTGATGCCATTGCAAACGAGGTGCCTCCTGAGACACTGTCCGCTCTTGCACTGGAAGTTGCCCTGACAATTTTCCTCCTCGCAGTGTTCCTCGTCGGAGCCGTCCGAGCAATCCTTTTCGGAGTCGCATTTTGCCGAGAGGCTAACGCAGTACGCGGCGTCCCGTGAAGTTCCATTGACGCACTGGAACTGGCCTGCCGCGCACTTCGAGTACATTGGCGCCATGGATGGAATGCTCGCGGTCTCGACGGTCGCAACCGTGGTCGTGACAAAGCCCGCTTCCGTCGCGTTTTCACTCCTTAAAGGCTCGGAAGTAAAATTGCCCATCGTGCTTTCCAGGCTCGTCGCTTCTCTTCCCGTTTCTACCGGCTCGGAAGACATCGTCGTCGATTTCTCGGCCTCTCGTTCCTCGGCAAGCCTCGCAGGTTCGGTCGCGGCCTCGACTTCCGGTTCTTCAATTTTCGGAGCGGCCGTCGTCTCCATCGCGTAAATCATCGGGTGCATTCTCGGATCAGCGACGTCGTCGTCGACTTCCTCGTAGACTGGAATTACAGCGGGTCGCTGACGAACTTCCGGCCCCGAAAAATCGCTCCCGTTTTCCATCCTCGGGCTCTTCTCCATTACCGGAAGAGTCGTCGTTCTCGGTTCTTCGTCCTTCGCGGCTCCGGGCTGATCGGAGACCGAAGTTATCTCGACGATCTTCAGTCTCGGCACTGCGAGGCCGTTTTCCTCCAGCGGCGTCGTCTTCGGAGTCGCGGAGGTCGCTTCGACCTGGCTCGTGCTCTCCGCGCTCGATCTGGCCTCGCCGGAAACCGCCTCGACCGTAGCCGGAACCTCCTTGACGGCCTCCCCGAAGCCCTCGTTCTCCTCCAGAGGAATGACCTTCAGCGCTTCCTCCTCGGACTCCTCCGGCAAGCTCGTGACTTGGGCCTGCTCGGTCGTCGTGAAGAACTGCTTGTAGTCGAATTCTATTGGCTCGGGATCGTCGATTACCATCTCGGAGACCGGCTTGATGTCTCCGGGTCTCGAAGTGACGAACTCGGGATTTCTCGTCTCGGCTTCGTTCTCCTCCTTGGTCGTCGGAGCGACCGTCGACTCCGGCATGGTCTCGTTCGTCCTCTGCTCATCGGAAGCGGGAACCAGGCCGAAGGTGGTCGATTCGTGAGAGTTCTTCTCCGTCGTGGCCGGAAGTTTGGAGACCGAAGAATCACCCTCGGTCTTTACGAAAACCACGCTCGGGGCCGTCGAAGTGGCGAGGGAAGATTCGCTCTCCGTTGTCTGAAGCTCCTCGGGAAGGATCGGCACTTGGGCGGTGGTCTTCGTCTCGAGGGAAGAAGTCTGGGTCGTCATCGACGTCGGGGGCTCCGTGGAGGAATCTCGATCGCCGTTGCTGGAGTCCTGGAGCATCCGGTCGGTTTCCACACCCTCGCTCGTCTCCGTCGTCGACGCTTCCTGCTGAATCTCGACCGGAAGTATCGGCACTTCGGTCGTCAGGGTGGCGTTCTCGTCGAGGCGCTTCGTCGATACTCCGGTTGAAGTGTCCATTACCGACAGGGAATCGTCGTTGATCATCGAGCTCGATTCGCTCGAGGTAGAAATTTCACTCATGGTCATCGGGCTCGATTCGCTCGAGGTCGAAATATCGTTCATCGTCGTTGAGCTCGATTCGCTCGAGGTCGAAATTTCGCTCATCGTCGTCGGGCTCGACTCGCTCGAGGTGGAAATCTCGGGCATCGTCGTCGGGCTCGGCTCGTTCGAGGTCCAAATCTCGGGCATGGTCGTCGGACTCGAGGCCGAAATTTCGCTCATCGTCGTCGGGCTCGACTCGCTCGAGGTCGAAGTCTCGGGCATCGTCGTCACGGCGTCCGTCGTCGATTTCGCGGTCGTTCCTTGATCGTCAAGCACGGAGTTGGTCGTTTCATTGACATCCGGAAAAGTGCTGAACTCGAGATCGCTCCTAGAAGTCTTTTCCTCGGCGAGCTCGTCGGGAATCGTCACGTCGTTATCGCCGTGGAAATTCTTGAAAAGCTTCTCTTCGCCGATGTCGTTGTACTGATCCTCGACGGCGTTGTGCTCCGTTTTGCTCGGACCGTAACCGTCGTCGTCGAGAGTCGACCTGAGCGACGTCATCGTCGTCATCGGAGCGGACTGGGTGGTGAAGGCTTCGGCGGGACTCTCGTTGGTCGTCGCCTCGGGGGACTCCTGGACAATCGACTGCTCGGTGGTGATCGTGTCCTCGAGCGAGAGGACACCGGGAATTTTCACCTCGCTCAACGGATCGCTCGAGGTCACATTTTTCTCACCGGAATCCTGGAGCTCAGGCTTCTCAGTGACGTTTCCGTCCATGGGCGCTCTGAGGTCATCCTTGGTCGCCTCGTTTCCGCTCAGTCCGTTGTGATCCTCCGGAGGATTCTCCTCGTCGACTCTAAATTCGTAGACGTTGTTCGGAGCTTGATCGTTGATCTTCTCGGGCGAGAATGTCGTGATCCTGTCCTCCATCGTTTCGTCCTCGTCCTCGGACGGGCTCTTCGGCTGGGAGTTCGGCGAGTGGACCTCGTTCGACAAATCCGTCGCCTCGTTTCCCGCGGCCGCGGGCGGAGACTCCGTCGAGTTGGCCTCCTCGCGATCGTGATGGGCGATAACGTCCTCGACGTGGGGCTCGAAGGGATTCGGCAGGTCCTGCTCGTCCTTGTCGAGTCTCGGTGCCTTCTTCGACATCTCTTTCTCCCTACCGATGTCCGGCAGGAATGGAGACATATCATCGCTGTGCCTCTCGTCGGCGAGCTCGACTCTCTCCGTGGATCCCTCGATGTCCTCGGGAATCACCTCGGGGTGCAGCGGGCGAAAAGCCGTCGAGGTTTCGTGGAATTCGTCAGTTTCGGAAGAGACGATATGCCCGGCCGGCGAGACCGTCGAACTCTCGTTGGTGATGTCGTTGCTCGAGGCGGAAGTACTGTTGACCGGTTCAGGTATCAGTTCGGGAATTAGGCCGTGCGTGACGCTGGGCTCGTGCTCCGCGTGACGGTGAGTCGTCACGGGTATGAGCATGATGTGCTCTTCGTCGTCGGCGGGCTTCGTTTCGTTAGCGATCGGCTCGATCAGAGGCTCGACGTTCTCGGCGATGTTTTTCGGCAATTTCGGAAAGACGGTCGAAGGCATGTGCTCGATGACGTTGGATTCGTTCGAGTCCTGGAGCTTCGGCTCGGGAACGATATTGAGAGGAACGTTCGAGTCCTCGTCGTCAGACTTCGTCGCCAGCGGCGTCGTGGTCGTTCGGTCGTCGTCGGCGATCGAGACTTCCGGCTTTGCGCTTGAGTCGACAGCAGCGATGGCGACTTCCGGTTCGGCTGCGATGGAATCAGAGCTCGAGATGGAGCGCGATTCCGACTCGGAACTCGAGACTGGACGCTCGGTGGAGTACTCGTTGGACGTGGAATCTTGGACCGAGGAGGAAGAATCCTCGCCGGAAGTGGGTGAAGATGTGACCGATGGAGGAGAATTGTCCTCCAGAGAATTTTCGGCGCTCGTCGATGGAGCTGCGGGCTCTGCGGTGGGTTCCGCTGCAGGTTCGGCCGTCGGCTCGACTTCCGCTGGAGGCTCAGTCGATGGTTCTGGAGTTGGCTCTGCTGCAGGTTCGGCCGTCGGCTCCGCTGCTGGTGCGACTTCCGTCGGAAGCTCGGTTGCTGGCTCCGGTTCAGCGGGTAACTTTGACTCGGTCGTCTTCTCGATTTCGGCGGAGGGTTCGGGTTCAGATTTTGGCTCTGTGGAAGGTTCCGGCGCCGACGTTGGCTCAGCGGAAGGTTCCGGCTCGGACTTTGGCTCTGGGGAAGGTTCCCGCGTTGATGTCGGCTCTGCGGAAGGTTCCCGCGTTGATGTCGGCTCTGCGGAAGGTTCCCGCGTTGATGTCGGCTCTGCGGAAGGTTCCCGCGTTGATGTCGGCTCTGCGGAAGTGTCCGGCTCGGATGTTGGCTCTGCGGCAGGTTCCGGCTCGGATTTTGGCTCAGCGGAAGTTTCCGGCGCCGATGTTGACTCAGCGGAAGTTTCCGGCGCTGATGTTGGCTCTGCGGAAGTTTCCGGCTCAGATGTTGGCTCAGCGGAAGTTTTCGGCTCGGGTTGTGGCTCAGCGGAAGTTTCCGGCTCGGGTTTTGGCGCAGCGGAAGTTTCCGGCTCGGATTTTGGCTCTGCGGAAGGTTCCAGGATAGTCGCAGGCTCTGCCGAAGGCTCCGGCGCCGAGGTTGGCTCTGCGGAAGGCTCTGTCGATGGTTCCGGTGTCGGTGAATTTCTCTCGGTGGAATTTCTCGCATTTACCTCCGCGGAAAGTTCGTCCGGATATTCGTGAATGAGGTCCGAGCCATGATGAGCATCTTCATTGTCAAGCGTATTGGTATTATCGGTCGTTGATGTAGTCTCGACTTCCGATTGAGGCACCACGGAAGATTCTGAGGGAGATTTCGGCTCGGCTGCGGCTGCGGGTTCTGCGGACGGTTCCGGCTCGGCAGTCGATTCGGTTGTGGCTGCGGGTTCTGCGGCTGGTTCGCCCATTGACGCGGGTTCTTCGGACGATCCTGACTGGGATCTCGACTCACCCATCGTTCCGTGCTTGATGGATTTGGGCTCGGCCGAAGTTTCCGGTTCAGCCGATGGGGCCGGCTCAGCAGCTGGCTCCGCGGACGGTTCAGGCTCTGCCGCTGGCTCCGCGGTTGCTTCAGGCTCTGCCGATGGTTTCGGATCTGATTCCGACTCAGGCTCGTACTCGTACTCGTACTCGTACTCTGGCTGCACGCCTCGCTCAGCCTCTGACGCTGGCGCTGTCGATGGCTCCGGTTCTGCGGCTGGCTCCGGCTCGGACTTTGGCTCGGACTCTGACGCTGGCGCCGTCGACGGCTCCGGTTCCGCAGCCGGCTCCGACACTGGCTCGGGCTCCACTGTCGATGGCTCCGGTTCTGCGGCCGGCTCGGGCTCCGACGCTGGCGCCGGTTCCGCAGCCGCTTCCGGTTCGGCCGCTGGCTCCGGCTCCGTCGATGGCTCCGATGCAGATTCGACGATAGAATGTTCGCGGATCCAGTCCTCGGGACGTCTCGGCTCGAAGACGTTTTCGGGAGCGCGACTTCTGCCCTGGACGATGTCCTCGGAGGACTCCGTACTCGGCTCGGGCGACGCCTCGTCCATCTCTACGTTGCTGAGATCGTTCTCGTCGACGCAAGTATTTCCGTCATCGTCGAACATTCTTCCTGGCAAACAGGCGCAAGCGAACTTTCCCTCGGTATAATCGAATCTGCAGGACTCAGCGCAGTTAAGATTTCCATACTGACACTCGTCGATCAGCCTCTTTATGCTGAGCCTTCGCAGATGATACTTTCCGATCATGCTGCCGTTTTCCTGAAGCGTCTTCTCCACGCTCTCCTGCGTAGTTTCCGGCGTCGCCATCGGAGGATAACTTATCCTGAAGTTCACCTCGCCGTCGCTGCTTATGTTGTAGACTTTGACGATCGCCAACGTCGACGATGGATGCAACATCTCACGCAAATTGTCCTCGATCTCGGCGCTTACGTCTCTGTAGACTCGCGACTTCGGATCGGAGAGGTCGTCGCTCCAGGCGAGATTGTCGAGGTACATCGTTCCCTCCAACGCTTTCGGGACCGTCTCGAGAATCGTCTCGTCGGTCGTGGGCCACGGTGGGAAACTCGAGATCTCGGGCGGCGGACTCGACGGTGGATTCTTCACGTACTCCTGACTTCCGGCCGCGAGAACCTCGCCGAACGGACGCGAACTCGTCTCACCGTCCGTCTCCAGGGGCTGCGTCGCTTCCTGCGTTAGAATCACTCCGGCTGGAAGAAGAAAAATCGAACAGGGTTCAATCAAAATGACGAACGAACGACGAGGAAAAAATGCTCTCGAAATGAAAAATGTTGCGATAAAGATAAATTAATTAATGATCGAGTAAAATAGATAAATTAATGATCGAATAAAATCCAAATAAATGGGCTGAAGGACTTAGGTCGATGACCCTTTGCCAAGGTGTAAAATTAGTATAAGATAACTGTACAAATATTTACTTTGGCAATAAATCTCTTTTACTATTACTGTAAATAAATAATCGAATAAAATAAATTGATTAAAAATCAAGTACAATTAATATTATTTAAGCGTATTATAATTTTGTACCATCTTCACGCTTGTAATTGAAAATTCAATATTGTATAATGAGCTTGACCCGTAAACACATAAAATACCATATTTTTTTTTTATGTTACTTACTTCCGGCAAGTATGGCAATGATCAGAGCTATGGCGAGTACGAGAAGTCCGCATCCCCAGCTAGCCACTCTCCTCCAGTACGAGCTCTTCGATCTCTTGTCCTTCGTCACGTATAGCTTCTCGCCCCTGAAACACAAAGACGAATGCTTCGAATATCGTTCGGACAAATTTTTTTCTTTCTCACATTTTTCGTTCAACCCTTTCTTCTGCTCCTATACATGGTTTCTTCAATCCCACCAAGCGATTTGTACAGCTGTGAAAAATATCTCATACATCCTAATGCGAACATGAACATATTTCGATCTAATTTTTTTTTTTTTGTTTCTAGCCACGGGGTTAGAAGCTTCCCACGGTTATCAAACCACCTCTTTCATTCTCCATCCACGGGTCTCTCCCGGTTTCGATCTTCGCAAAAATCTTCAATGATGGTGGTGGGGAAAAAAAAATGTATTTAATTTGGTTTTTATTTGGATTTAATTTGGGTGCATTTTTTTTATGAGTCCGTTCACCAGGTATTCCGTGACCAAGAGGAAGCGCCGGGTTAGTGCGAGATTTCCTGGACCGGTCTACGTTCTCCACCGTACAGAGATGAGTAGTATTGTTCCTTTGGTGAAAAAAAAACAAAACAAAAAATTGTATATGTAATGTCCCTCAAAGCATGAGCGGCACAGCATCGCAGCAACCCACGGGATCGGGATATGGCGATCTCCTTTTTCTTTTCCCCTTCTTTGATTGATGTATACCTTAGGGCATTTAGCCAGTGGGAATAGTCGACCAGTCCTGCGGCCGGATCTCTGAGACTCAATCCCTCGCGGCCGACTCCCGGCCCCAGATCAAAACGGACTCCAGCTACCGTTGTTTCGACCTCTGCGCTCGGGCTGCTGCTAATTTTCGAGGGGTGATTCATGAGAATTTTCTTTTTTTTTTTTTTTTTGTGTGTTTCCGCTACATTATCTCTACTGATCTCTTTCTAGTTTTCTCTCTCCGTGTGTGTCGATCGTTTCTCTTTCGTCTGTTTTCAGCTTCAAACTTTATATGCATCGCTATACTTCGAAAGCTTTTTTTTTATAACAAAACGTATACAAAATTCTATCCTATTGGTCGGTCGTATCAGTGTTGTATTCGTCTAGAAAAAAATCCTAGATTCGAGTAAAAAAAATTGCGAGGTAAAATTTCCGAAAAATTGAAAGTATTTAAAAAAAAAATTAATTGATAAATCGACGCCTCTCACAGATTGTTACATTAGAATCTTAGAATTTTTTCACGCGTTCTGGGAACCGTCGCGAATGATCGATCCCATGAAATTTTCGATACGACTTTTTTTCCTCTGACAAAAAAAAAGAAAATAGATAAAACTCTTCTATTTTTTAAATCGAAGTTAGGGTAATATTTTTTGTTCTAATCTTCGCGCAAGTTTCAATGCGGAACCGAGACGATCTCTCATCGAGAAGCTACAAGGAGTCGGCACCGAGGAGTTTGATGCCCGCGAGCGAGTAATAAAAAAAATGTCGAATTAAAATTTTTTTAAAATAGAAAGTGGCTAAAAAAATAAATAAAAAGAGGAAAAAAAATTCAAGGACTCCTACAGTTTGTCAAATTTTTTCACGCGTTCTGAGAACTGTTGCGAACGATTCATCCCATGAAATGTCTGACAAGACATTTTCTTCTGATAAAAAAGAATAGATAAAACTCATTTATTCTTCAAACTAAAATTGGCGCATTTTTTTTTTTTTTTTTAAATCTTCGTGCAATTTTCAATGCGAAACCGATCTCTCGACGAGAAGCTACGAGGAGTCGGCACCGGGGAGTTTAATCCCCGCGAGTCCGCTGTGTACATCTCCGTGTCCCGATTATCCCACGACCTTCGCTCTGGTCTTTCGGCCTGTTCCTTTCCTATCCGCCGTCACGTACGGTACGTAATTTCTGCGATTGTTCCGTCGGACGGAAGACGCGCTGGGCGTCGGCGCGTTGGGAAATAACGAAATCCGCTCGTTTCGTTCAGCGTTCGCGAAACGCACGGAGTACCGAGGCGTCGAGACGCATACGAGATTACATCGCAACGAAATGCACTTCGACATCGCAGGCGGTGGTGTCCGCCGTCGAGCACTTCCGGCCCACCCGTTAACTTATCCCGTCCCACTACGTGATCCTTTCGTCGTATCCGCTCCACCGGGAAATCATTCGGCTGATTCGCTCGCGAACGGGGACATAACGCCACTGTGTGCCTCCACGGTCCGTTACCACCGATATTGCGGCTACGATAGCGATTACGGGATTTTCTTCGTTTTTTTTGTTTTTGGGTTTTTTTGTTTTTTTTTTGTTTTTTTTTTTGTTTTTTTTTTTGTTTTTTTTTTTTCTTTACCACGTCAATGTTGTCAACGAGCGGTTGCGACCGACAAAGATTGGGTATTCTCTTTATTTCCGTTTATTTTTTCCGACATAATAATTTTCATTAATTTTTGAATATTGAAATTTTGATTCATTTTGAACTTTGAATTCTTTATTAATTTTGTATATTGAAATTTTAATTAATTTTGAACAATGAAATTTTTATTAATATTGAATATTGAAAGGTAGATTAATTCTGAATAGTGAAATTTTAATCACTTTTGAATATTGAGATTTTTATTACTTTTGAATATTGAGATTTTTATTACTTTTGAATATTGAGATTTTTATTACTTTTGAATATTGAAATTATTATTACTTTTGACCATTGAAATTTTTATTAATATTGAATAGTGAAATATCGATTAATGTTGAATTTTTAAATGGTGATTAATTTTTGTCGGAAGGAACTTTCGTGGATATTCTTCTGTTTCTTTTTTTTCTAATAAGCTGATGTACTTCGCCGATCTGTGCAAAAGGTCGATTCAGCAGGAAGTGAAGGACAAGCGAAGAGACGAGTATCAAAGTGTCACGAAAGAATTTCTCGTCGAGATCGAACAGCGACACCCTTCGGATGAGGATAACATCGGCGAGTTTGAGGCAGACAAGCCTACTCTCGCCGTGACCCGGATCGGCGCACTCGCTCGAGAAGGATAAAAAAAAAAAAAAAAAAAAAGACATAAATACCTCGTGCACCTACATCGGATCTTATTTTTTGTGTTACCAATTTCTTCTCTCTTTTTTTTTTTTTTCTTTCACTGAGATATTACAGATATGATTTAGTTGCAGCAATGATTGGAGAAAGGAAACAGATAATGAAATTATACGAGTCGAGTTGTTCGCAGAGCGCGAGAGCGTGGCAAGAACATTAGCGTTAGAGATGGAAAAGTATTGAGTGGAAAAAATGATTAAAAGCTGCGCAAACTATGTATTTTATATAAATCGATGATAACGACACACGATGGATTAGGGATGAAATTTCTTACCTCATGTACTTCCGGTGTTCGTTTACAGGAACGAAGTATTCCTCGTAAGGATCGGTAGGTACTTCGCAGGCCTCCTGTCCCTTCGTCTGAAGATTGTTGCCGGTGTAGGGCCTCATCGAGACGAGCTCGAGGTTCACGGCCTCGATCTGCTCCTTCTTTCCGTCTGTGGGTCAACAGGACATATTTTCGTATTTAACACCTGCGTGTTCCGTGTATCTCTCTCTTCCTCTCTGTGTACAGCGGATTGCCGAGCGTGATCAAGGTCATCGAGCGCGGGGAGTTAAATGCGATCCCGCAAGCTCGTCCGGTTCCCGCTTGAGCAGGTTCGCCGGTATTCGGGAGAAACTTGAGAGAGTCGCTTCCTGTGTGACCCTTATCGAATCGAAGACCGGGCGGGGACGAGGAGGGGGAAAAAAAAAAGAAGACGAGTCGAAAACGATCTCTCGAACGATTTTTGCCGGAAAAGAGGTGTGCATGCGTGCAGGTAGACGCGGTTCTCTCCATGGAAGAGGCGAGCGCGCGCAGGGGGCCAGGCATATCGCGAATGTATACGAGCTCGGGAGCAATAAGCAGGTGAAGCTGTTCCGGGCGTTCTCCAGGTCGCTCTGTGTGGGACGCTGAAGAACGCGCTGGAAATTCCTCAGCGGAAATTTCACCGACCTCGAACGACTTTTGTATTTAGAATATTTATTTATAAATATTTATGGATCTTTATAGATCTATATCTATATAGATCTCTATACATCTTTATAGATCTTCGTAGATCTTCATATATCTTTGTAGATCTTCATAGAACTTTGTAGATCTTCATAGATCTTTGTAGATCTTCATAGATCTTTGTAGATCTTCATAGATCTTTGTAGATCTTCATAGATCTTTGTAGATCTTCATAGATCTTTGTAGATCTTCATAGATCTTTGTAGATCTTCATAGATCTTTGTAGATCTTCATAGATCTTTGTAGATCTTCATAGATCTTTGTAGATCTTAATAGATCTTTGTAGATCTTCATAGAACTTTGTAGATCTTCATAGATCTTTGTAGATCTTCATAGATCTTTGTAGATCTTCATAGATCTTTGTAGATCTTCATAGATCTTTGTAGATCTTCATAGATCTTTGTAGATCTATATAAAACTATGCGGATCTTTATAGATCTTCTAGTTATATAGGATAGGGGAGAGTGGGCCAAAACTGTCTCCTCCGTTCGATATGAAACTTTCTTTTCTCACGTCTGGCGAAAAATACGGTGAAACAGTCCGTTCTGCCCCGCTCTCCCCGACGACTCCCCGTCGAGTGAAAAGATACTTCGACGATGGATCTCCACGATATCCAATGAGACTCCGAATCGATCCATTCGCGCGCGTAACATCGCGTACATTATACGGATAGATGCCAGCCAGCCAGAAGTTTATAACGCAATTTCTCTTTACCATTAGTCTGCACGCTCGTCGCGCTCGTGTTCAGGAAACTCGCGTCATTGTTGTTCCCATTGCCGTTGACACCGTTAACTTTAACGCCGCTCGTCGGTCCATTTTTCTCGCTCTCAGCCGGAAGTTCGATCCTCGTTTCGGTCTTGTAGTTTGGACTCTGGGCCTCCGTGTTCGCCCGAACCGGCTCGACGTAGTGCTGAGCGACGAACGACTTCTTGTGACCGCCGTTCTCGGTCGGCAAAGCGTCGACCGGCGATTTGTAATCCGGCTCGAGGCTCACGTTGCTCCTGAGCTGATGCTCCTGCTGAAGACTCTCCGTGTGACTGTTCTCCAACGTCGAGCCAGCACCCGCGCTCGGACTGCCGCACTCGTCGTCGTTGGCGAACGCCGGGTTGTCCTCGCCCCCGGTATCCGACATATCGACGAATTATCTCGTTTGATACCTGATTCGTTTATCCTCTGTTCGACCGAAACCGACCCTATCCGCTGTCCGGTACTCTCATGCGGCCTGGAATCTGCAAAACGAGAAACGATGTAAATTTATTTAATGAACGCACGGTTTGTGATTTTTATTTTTAAATATTATTTTTTTTTATGAATGTTTGTATTAATTTATTTTATTAATTTGTATCTATTTATTAACGTACGAAATGTTAAACCGTTTATAATGTAAAATCGTGTAGTGGTTGAGAAAATCTATTATTGAATGAAAGTTTGAATGTTGGGGCGAGATGCGCACGCTTTGAGGAGTCTTCGTAGAATGCCTCAGCCGGCTCGGCGACGCGAGGCGTCTCCTGGTGGGTACTTGAGATCAGTGAGTCCTCCGTATGAGGCCCACTAAGGGTCTCCTATGTCCATGTTATAAACAAAGGGTTCGATAAGGCGTCCATGGGCTGTCCGCCGGCTCTGCAGCAGGCGCCAGAGGGACGAGTTGCTTTATTTAATCACATTCTGGCAATTTTTATATTGAAATTTTGGACGCGTGAAAGTATTATTATTTAGGGTCTTTGACAAGTATTTTTTTTTTAATCGAAAATACTATGTGGGAAGTGTCGTATTTCTGGTATGACGTTACTTCCGGTTAAAAAATTCAATTTTCAAACCGGACGTAACGTTTTTGACGCTATGACGTCACTTCCGGTCGAATAGTTAGATTTTCAAACCGGAAGTGACGCATTTCTGGTATTCCGTCACTTTCGATCGAAAATTGAAATTTTCAAACCGGAAGTAACGTATTTCCGGTATGAAGTCACTTCCGGTCGAATAATTAAATTTACAAACCGGAAGTGACGCATTTCCGGTATGACGTCACTTTCGATCGAAAAGTGAGATTTTCAAATCAGAATTGACTTATTTCCGGTATGACGTCACTTCCGGTCGAAAAATGGGATTTTCAAGCCGGAAGTGACGTTTTCCTCTATGACGTCAGTTCCTGTTGAGAAATGAGATTTTGAAACTGGCAGTGACGTTTTCACCTATGACGTCACTTCCGCTCATAAAAGGACGTTTTCAATCCGGAAATGACACATTTCCGGTAAATGTCCGGAAACGAAAACGCCCAGTTTCTAAATTTCATAGTCGATAGCGGAGCGGCGAAGCGCCCGAGTCGCAACAACCTGATAGCACCTTATAATTTGCTAAACTATAATAGAAGCAATTACAATTTTGAACCGATTTGTGAACGGCAAAGGAACGCGGTGGGTTAAAAAAAAAAAATGAAAAAAAAAATCCTTCGAACTCGGAGGATCCGGAATTACGTACCCGAAATTACGTGAGAGCGTGGAAGGAACCGGTCGAAAAATATTCCGAAATAAGTAGTCTGGGCTTTTGGGGGTGAGCGACGCATCCCCCTCGATGCGCCTCGCACGCACACGCGCGCACATATTTCGTGCGAAGCGATATATCGGACCCTATGGGTTTCTGGATCCGCTCGTTTCGGTTCCCAGACGATGTTTTGTCTCGGCAATTTTTTTTTTTTTCTCTCCATTTTTAATTTTCTTTCTGCTTTATTTCTGCCAGCGCTCCTCCAAGCCCGGACTTTCCTTCGAATCTTCGTCCTGCGAGTTCACCGCTCGCTCCCTTTCCTCTTTGTTTTTGTTTTGTTTTTGTTTTTGTTTTTTTTTTTTTTTTTTTATTGCTCTTATACGGCTCTCAGTGTTCTCTTCTGTGTTGTTGCGGAGCCGCGCCGGTGCCGCCGCCTCGCCGGCCCTCGGCGATCCGCGGAACGGGAAGGATACAAAAATAACAAAACAAAAAATACACGAAAAAAAGATCAACAAGAACGCGTCCGGGGGTCCGAGGCGAAGAGCCCCCCCCCCCCTCCCCCCTCCGGGCCACCGGCGGACTTCGTGAGAAGGACCGAGAGTACGAAAGTCGAGGGCGAACCGCAGAGACTTCGAGCGCGCTCCTCCGAATCTCGCACGGTAACTTTCGGACGAACATTTTTTTCGACCGTTCATTTACCGCCTGTAAAATCAGCTATCGATCAGTCTCCGATATATTGCTTGTTTGTTTTTTTTTTTTTTTACTTCGAGTAGGTCATCGGTTGAAAAAATAAACTTGAAGAAAATTGAGTAAAAAATAAATACTGAAATAAAAGCGTCCATTGATAGACTTCGACTTTCGGTTTCAGCGAGAATATGAAGAATGCTCGGTTGGGTTTTTGCACCGGAGAATGAGATTCGCTCGAGAGACTCCCCACGACCGGTCATCGGCTGATGATGGCGTCTCGAGACCCGCACGTAGGTGTGCTCACGACTCATAGTGCAAACACTCACGTATACTCGTCTCTCGTACAGAGCGATGCAGAAAAAGCTATCTAGTAAAAGCGCTCGTATTAAGCGAGTTTGGCGTTTCATTTGTTTTTATTGGTCATAAAAAAAAAAATTGTCGAAAATCCTACACGATTTGTTGTCAACTTGACATAGTGCTCTGAGCGAAAAAATCCTCAGGTTCGAAGATAATAAATCTTTTTTTTTTTCTTCATATTTTCTATTTGAGAAAAAAAAAAAAATCTTAAGAATTTTTTATATTCGGACTCGGGCATTTATCCGCACGAGTAACGTTAACAGTAACATATGAATTCGTGCATTATAGCAAAAAAGAGAAACAATAACATACGCAGCTAACAATAACATATGTATTCATATGATATAGCAAAAAGAAAAGAAAAGTCCAAATTACGAGGATTATTTTTTAATCTTTTTTTTTACAGACCTCTTATGTACGAGTAACGTCAACAATAACATACGTATTCGTACGTTATAGCAGAAAGAAAATAACTATATCATATGCAGTTAACAATAACACATGTATACGTACGATATAGCAAGAAGAAAGAAAAAAGTAAACATTTCGGTGATGACTTTTTGATATTTTTGTTTCAAAAATGTCTTCCTCTTCCGAAATGAAGCGATAGCCGTTCTTAACGCATCTCGTATTTTTTTCCGAGCTCATAGGGGGGGGGGAATGGATGTGCCTCGTCGCGAGGAATCATCGAGCGAAGATATACCGAGGAGTCACCCTGTACAGTGTTGTATACTTCCGTCCGTATCTTGCAGGACGAAAAGTGGTTGACCCTGAGAGCCTCGCCAGCCACAAAGGACTGATTCACCGTAGGGCTACCAGGGAGCCCGGTGCCTCGGCTCGCCGCGGATATATCTCCCTCCGGCGAGCGTGCGGTGGAAGAGAGACGGAAGCCTGTAACGCGCAACGATATGCAAGAAGTGAGACCGGTGTTTCTCGCGCTCGCGCGGGTCCACGATTTAGCGTGGCTCGCCGAGGAGGCTCGAGGAACTTCTCTCCGCGGACGGAAATTTCCATCGGTGATTGGCCACCCGTGAAAATTTTTCGACACAGTCGTTGGCACGCCCGTCCGCCTTCTACCCGGCATCCCTCGCGGTCCAGATCGGCGCGGACCGACGGCGCGACCGCTCGATCCCGCGTATCCCGGAGGTCGCACGTGACACGGCCCGAACACTGGCTAAGGGGATCCGGTTTGAAGACCAAACAACAATGTATGCAACAGCTGCTTTACATTTTTTTTTTTTTTAATTGAAGTTGTCATATCGTTTCGTCATAAAATTTCAAAATTAAAGTTTTCTTATTGTTTCCTTATAAAAGGTAAAAAATTGAAATTTCTATAATTCTATATTTTTTTTTCCCCTCCAAAACAAAGCTTCTTCTATGAGGAAGGAAAATAATAAAAAAATAACGTAAAAAAAGACGTGAGGGAAGACCACACGGTATTTAGCATTAAAACGATGCTAGATAGAGCCTTTTATTTATTTTTTTGCATAAAAAAAAACAAAGAATACATTGTAACGAATATCGTGCGCAGATAGGACGACGATTTATCGATCGGTGAGCGTCATGACGAGCCGTTTCAACAGCGAGACATTTGATGGACGAACAAACGATCGACTTCACAGCGATCGTAGATTGTATCGAGTCTTTTTGGCGAGAATTACGCGAACAGACGTATCGCCGGTTACGCAACGATTGCGATTTTCTGTTCCTGCTTATAAACATTCCGGCTTCTCGTTCTTTTCGCAATCGATGTTCCGTTTGATTTCGCTCGGACGTTATAATATATATCAGAGCTGCGCAAAGTACCAAAAAATACGTCAAGTATGAAGCACAACAAGTACCACAAGTACTCGAAGTGTGAAGTACTTTTTGTACTTGAAGTATACTGAAAAGTACTTGCGGACTTCAAGTGCCGGAAGTGCTAAAAAGTACTTGGGGACTTCAAGCTCGCACTTGAAGTACTAAAAAGTACTTGTAGACTTCAAGTACATACTTGAAGTACTAAAAAGTACTTGTGGACTTCAAGCTCGCACTTGAAGTACTAAAAAGTAGTTGTAGACTTCAAATGCATGCTTGAAGTACTAAAAATTACTTGTGGACTTTAAGCGCGTATTTAAAGTACTAAAAAGTACTTGTGGACTTTAAGCGCGTATTTAAAGTACTAAAAATTACTTGTGGATTTCAAGTATGTACCTGAAGTGCCAAACAAGTACCCGCTACTTCAAGTACTGCCCAGCTCTGATATATATAGATATAGCTACGACCTCTCGAGCATCGCGATTGGCGTCGAACCCCCTCCCCTCCCAGTCACACCGTCAATGAGAGTCTCGCCGAAATTAAATTCGCCTTTACGAGCTTCTTTCATCGTTCTTTTATCTTCATTTTTCTCGAGCCAAAAAAGCGACTCTGGGACTCGAAGCGGATTATATCTGCGCTCTACCTCCGCACCGTTGTGTCTCGGAGAGGCCGAGGTATCTTTTTTCTTTTCTTTTTCTTGCCGGATGAGTACATAAAATGGAGTTCGTATGCATTGCCGGGGACAGCGACGGTTCTGCCGTCGGATCTCCGCAGCGGTTGTTCGATCGAACGAAAGTTAGTGCCGCGCTATGGCGTAAGTTTGTATTTCGTCGGTAATTTTATTCGCCTGTACTTCGCCGTGCTCCGGCGAATCGCATCTGATAGAGCTTCGTGTATTCTCTCGCTAGACCGCGCGCAACAACATCCGCGAAGTGAACCTGACCGGTCGATCCCGCCGTCGAGCGGGTGGGGGGAATTCGTAGAAGAGCGCTTGCCGGACGGAGATCATCTTTGCCGCGAGGAAAGTCGCGCACGAGGCGCTATCCTCGCCGAAGATCACGGGAATAGTCGGAGGCGCGATGGGCACGCAACGGTAATGGCACCGGGTCGTGCAAACGGATACGATAGGCGAGTCGAACCGGCGGGAGATACCGTGTGTGACAAATAATATCGGAGAGACCTTGTTGGAACCAGTAAAACGAGTTACAATCTTCGCTGATAGAGACTGCGAGAACTCCCGGTTCGGTGTGTGTGTCTCTCTAGGCGGGGAAAATCTGGGGGGACGGATCGTTTTGTGAAATCGAATGGGGAGAAAAATTGAGAGAAAAAAAATGTTTCGCGATAGAAGCGACGGCCCGATTTCTCTTGGACATTGGACGACTCAATAGTCCGATGATTCATCGAAATTTTGGACAAATCGTTCAATTCGGAACAAATGGAATTGGAAGAAAATAAAAAAATATATATATTTAACAAAATATTTAAAATATTTTAAAAATATATTATAATAATATTAAAATATATACTATAATATTATATAAATATTATTGTACAAATGTTATAGATAGTTAAAATTGTTGCGGATAGAAACATAGCGAGAATTTCCGGGCGTGAAATCGAATGGGAAGAAAAATTGGAATAAAAGAAGTATCGTGATAGAAGCGACGGCTCGATTTCTATTGGACATTGGACGACTCAATAGTCCGATGATTTATCGAAATTTTGGATAAATGGTACAATTTAATATAAATAGAATGGAAAGAATTTTTTTTTTATATTAAAAAATATATTATAATAATATAAAAATATTATAATACAAATAATATATATAGTTACAATCGTTAAGGATAGAAACATGGTGAGAATTCTCGGAAGGCCGGTGTCTCTCAAGGCGGGGAAGTTCGAGGGGACGGATCGTTTTGTGAAATCGAAGGTGGAGAAAAATAAATAAATGAAAAAAAAAAAGTTTTACCATAGCGCGACGGCGCGATTTCTCTTGAATATTGTACGCTTTATTGAACTTCTGTTAAATGGTATAATTCAAAATAAATAGAATAGAAAAAGAAAAAATTCAGAATATTAATAACATATCACAATATTATACAAATATTATTGTACAAATGTATAAATATTATTCATCTTAATATTAATACCAATATAAAAAACAAAATAAAAAATGATTAAAATGCAAAAGTGTGATTTTTATCGTGCGAGCTGGACCGTCGGCTCGATTATCAAAATTTGTATCTCTCCAGGAAGGGAAGATACTTTATTCGATGATTACAAAAATGACTCTTAAATTTGATCATATTGTGAAACGAGTTATAGATCGCTCGTTCGCGGTGAGCGGAGAATGTGCTCTGACAGAATGGCTCGATAAAACAAACTGCAATTGTTCGAGGGGGTTAGGGGGGGGGGGGGGGGGGGGAGAAAGAGAGGAGGAAAAAAAAGGGAGCAAGAAACGAGTGACCGGCTGTTGCTCTCGAGTTCCATTATCGATAAGCCGAGGAGATCGACGAATAGACGAACGACAGAAAGCTGCTAAAGGACATTCTAGGATGGCGTGTGTTATACTCGCTCGTGTTATTTATGATTTAACGTTTTTCATTGCTATACCTTTATATGTCGGTTTTCTGCTAAAGAAATACCTGTATGTATACACATATATAAATATAAATATATATATGTGTGTGTGTGTGTGTGTGTATAATCAGTTCGTATTGCGGCGAACATCGGCACCGACGGTGGCGAACTCGTGACTTTCACCTCTCGCTCCCTCGGCCCCTCCGGTCGTACCGATGGATCGGGAACGACATACTCGACTGAGGCACGCGAGAATGTCGCACCGATATTTAAAAAAATAATGATAATAATAAATGTCGATTTCTTTTTTCGTTTTTTTTTTCGAATTTTCATTATTAATGAAATTAATTCTCGGGCGGAATTTTTGCATATCTTCAAACTTAGATATTTGCGTGTTATTCACGGAAGAAGTGGGGGGATGTTTTGGTGGAGATGTCGATGTATGAGATAGAATTTTCTCAAAGTTTGTTATGATCAATAATATGGATTAAAGAAAAAAAAATCGAAAAATTGGATTTCTTTTCGATCGCTCGAGAGCAGCATTTAGCGTCTGTATTCCATAGAATTTATTGAATTTTCTTCAATAAATTGATTGGTAAAATTAATAAAAAATGTACCGACAGAGCACAACTTATTGGGTAAAATTGCGAAAAATAAAATAAATCATAATAACAATTAATTTTCGAATTATTTACGGATGTAGCTGGTGGATCTTTTAGTAGACATGTCGATGTATGGGATAGAATATTCTCAGTTTTTTGCGACTGATAATATCGATTTTTTTAGAATCGAAAGATCGCATTTGTCTTCGATCGCTCGAGAACAGCCTCCTATTCCATACAACGACAATAATTCTCTTAAAAAAATCGCTCGGCAAAATTAATTCTCGAAAATTTTACCGACAGATAACTTTTTACCGACTTACTAAGTAAAATTGAAAAAAAAAGAAAAGTACAAAAGAAAATGAGTTACGTATCAGTGATCCCGATTGCGTATTTCTGTGTCAATGACTGATGCGAGCGCGCGTGCAGCCTTAACGACGAAGCGACACGAAGACTTGAGAAAATAAATTAAGTTAAAAAAAAAAGAAAATAGCAAGAAGGAAGCGTGAAAAGAGTCACGAGGGTACTTTGTCCGCTCTTGTAACTCGTGTGACCGGGTTGTGTGCAGCAGGAGAGAGAATAAAAAAGAAGAGGGGAAAAAAAAAAATGCTCCAACTCCAGTTTCCTGGCAAAGTGACGTAACAACACCGAAGGATTTAGCAGTAACGAGAACGCGAGAAGTGTGCGAAAGAGACTCTCGTGTGTTCGCCGAGTAGGCGTTCACCGAGCGCCTGTTGCCGTGCGGCTTCGGGAGAGTTCAACTCGGCGGGATTTGTGTGTACATACACGAGAGCGACTCTCGGCATCGTCAAGAGCTGGGAATATCGCGGCTCATCTTCCTTCCCTTGTGTTTCTTCCACCGCTGCTGCGGCTCCGCGCTAGAGCCGGCTAGAGCTCTTGGCGCACGCTTCGTCATTATACCGGCTCGAAAATACGATGAGTACGAAAAAAGAAAGAAAAGAAAAAAAATCGCTTAAACCGGTAGATCCTCGTGCCCGAGGGCGAGCACGATGAGCGTACGGTACGGTGCAGTAACCGACTCCGATACATCGCTCGGACTATCCGCCGCAACGAAAGATGACCGCGCTTGCAACATTTCTTCTCGATATTCCATCAGGCCCCAATAAATAATTGAAGTCGTGAAAAATCGAGAGGCAATTAGGACAGCTAATTTAAAAAAAATGTCCCAACTATTAGTTTTATTAGTAATCAACCAATTATTATTATTATTATTATTATTATTATTATTATTATTATTATTATTATTATTATTATTATTATTATTATTATTATTATTATTATTATTATTATTATTATTATTATTATTATTATTATTATTATATTAGTTGACGAATTTATTATAATAATTATTAGCAGTAGTAGTAACCGAATCCGATACATCGCTCGAACTATTCGCCGCGGCGAAACGTGACCGCGCTTGCAACATTTCTTCTCGCTATTCCATCAGCTGCTGATCAATAATTGAAGTTGTGAAAATTTGATACTTAGTTCGGACAGCTAATTTTTAGAAAACAAAAAATATATACCAACAATTAGTTCTAAGTAAGATAGTAAAATTATGAATGCTAAAATCATTTAAGAATGATAGGTTGCGGTAACTAACAGGTAGTTGTAAGAACCAATTTGTTTTTTAAAGAAAATATCATAATTAAAAAAAAAATACTAATAATAATAATTGAAAACAAATAAAAATAAGAATACTATAATTTTCAATAAAACAAAAATAAATAAAAAGATCTGCTTGAGTTGTTCGAAGTGTTGATTTTCCGCGCTATGAATTTCATCGCCTCGGTCGTGGCGCGTTTCCGTCAGCCGGACGCCGATGCGCGAACGTTTTTGCTCGCTGAATATTGCACGTGTACGGAATGGATATAGAGTTTCATAATACGAAGTGTTATACTCGCGTCTCTGGAAGATAATACTCGGCCATGCTCTCTCGCACCGATACACCCGTCCTCGGTGTGTCTTCACCCGTGTACACTTTGAACTTTAGATCGTGGAGGAGAGGTTACGCATCGGCAGTGGGATCGGGCACGGAGCCTAAGAAGATACTATCGCGGAGGAGCGAACGAGCCGGAGAGCGACGGAGCGAGATAGAGCGGGACGGAAAGCGCGCGGGGTCGAAGAGGACGTTTGCCCGTCCGGCGTCCTCCACACTCGATCCCGAATGCCTGCGTCGGGCCTTAACAGAGTTCCCGAGTTCGCTCCGTGGCGAACCGTACGACAGGTATCGGCTGGCAAGAGTCCAGAGACTATCCTCGTCTGTATAGGAGTTTCTGAACTCCAACGTCGTCCAGATGCTCGCCCGAGAAAGTCTCTCTATTTTTCGCGTACTACAGAAAAGCGTCCTAAGGGAAATTCTTCGATCGGAATTTCGTAAATTTTTCCCTTTTGTGTACGAATTTTTTAACTGAATTATTATTTTTTTTTAACAAAAATCATCTGTATTTTTTACGTATTACAGAAGAGCGTCCTAAAGAAAATTCCACGACCGGAATTTCGTAAATATTTCCTTTTGTGCAAACATTTTTTAATTCTTTTTTTACTATAATAAGAAATCAACCTGTATTTTTCACGTATTACAGAGACGTGACCTAAAGAAAATTCTTCGACTGGAATTTCGTAATTTTTACCTATTGTGTAAACATTTCTTTAACTCAATTGTTTTTTATTATTAAGAAAATCGACCTGTATTTTTCACGTATCACAAAAAAGCGTCGAGTTGAGAAAAATCCCGAGCTCGCGCCGTGGCGAACCGTACGGCAGGTAACGCTGGCAAGAGACCAGGAGCAATCCCCGTCTCTATAGGAGTTTCTGAACTCCAACATCGTCGAGATGCCCTCCCGAGAGAGTCTCGGGTTGAGCTGCCGGAGGGCCGGCCGGCCCATCGAGAAGAAGCAGAAGCGAAGATAGCGAGAGAAGATTAAAAAAAAAAAAATAAAAAAAAGGATAATTCTGCTGCAAGGAAGAGTATCGTTTCGTCGTAAACAACATTACTATCGTTGGTGGGCTTCTGTGACTCGAGTATGTTAATTGTTATCAATGAATGCGCTGTACACTGTGGGATAAGACCGAGTGCTGTAAGCTGTGAGCTTTTAAGTTTATTTTAGATATTATCTTTTTGGATTTAAAAAAGGAAGAAATAGTTCGCTGCAGGGAGGAGAATTATCTCGTCGTAAACATCATTACTATCGTTGCTGGGCTTCTGTGACTCGAGTACATTAATTGTTATCAATGGATGCTTTGTACACTGCAGGATAAGACCGAGTGTTGTGAGTTGTAAGCTTGTAAGTTTATTTTAGATATTATCTTTTTGGATTTAAATAAAATCAGGAATAGTTCGCCGCACGGAAGAGTATCTTCTCATCGTAAACAACATTACTATCGTTGCTGGGCTTCTGTGTCTCGAATACGTTAAAGGCGCATTACACACTGGTAGGATGCAGTATAACACCCAGTGTTGTTGTAAGCTTATAAGTTAATTTTAGATAATATCGTTTACTTCAGATTACTTTATATTTTGTTATCAATTGTCAATTGGTGCATACAATGCAGAATGCAGGATGACACCGAGAGTTATTGTAAGCTCTAAGCTTTATAAGTTTATTTTAGACTTTAGATTTTAGATTTAAAATAAAAAGGAAGAAATAGTTCGCAGCAAGGAAGAGTATCGTTTCGTTGTAAACAACATTACTATCGTTGCTGGGTTTCCGTGACTCGAGTACGTTAATTATTATCAATTGATGCGTTGTACACTGCAGGATGCAGGATAACACCGAGTGTTGCCATAAGCTGTAAGCTCACAAGTTTATCTTAGATTTTATATTTATATAGATCAAAAAAAAAAAGAATAAACATTTCGCTGCAAGGAGAAGTATAATATCGTCGTTAACAACGTTATTATCTCTAGTGCTCCTCTGTGTCCCGAGCACATTAATCACTATTTATTGGTGCATTATGCACCGCAGGATGCAGGAACACACCGACTGTTCTTTTAAGCTGCCAGCTTATAACTTTGCTGTACATAAAATCGTTTAGTTTAGATTATACTTTAGATTCTTAAAGAAGAGGAATTAATTCGCTGCAAGGAAGATTATCATCCCATCGTAATCAACATTACTATCGTTGCTGGGCTTCTGCGTCTCGAGTGCATTAATTATTTATCAATGTGTCCGTTGAGTAAGTTAGTAAGTTTATTTTTAGATATTATATTTTTAGATAAAAAAAAGGAGAAATAGTTTGCTGCGAGGAAGAGCTTTAATCTCGACGTAAACAACATTAGCGTCGTCGCTGGGCTTCTGTGTCTCGGACACGTTAATTATTATCAATGTATGCGTTACACACCGCGGGATGCCGGATAACGCCGTGTGTTGTCGCAAGCTCTAAGCTTATGAGTTTATTGCGCGAAGTCGTTTCTGCGTTGAGGACTCGCGAGAGGGCTGTGTTGACTACCAAGAATGTCGCTTCTCCTCGCTTTTCCACGACGTAAATACTGTGCCGACGGCGGGCGCATCCATGCGTGTCGTCAATGCGGTGCGTGCAAGCAAAAAATTATTCTTCCCCTCACCGGGGCGATCGTATGCATTTTTCTCGTTTTCCTGGCGAGAAGAATTCAAACACGCAACGCCGAACGAGAACGAAAATTAAATATATTTTTATTTATTTATTTTTTTTTAATTCGTTTAAGAAAATAATTTATACATTTATTTTGAAACGTATAAAATGAATTTATTTGGAATGTTTTTTTTTTCTATAACATTTATTTCGGATTATTTTTATATTCAATTTAAGTTTATTTATTTAAAGTGAACGGGAGAGTTTCCTGACACTTTAGGTGCGCGTGACATTGTCAAAGTGAAAATGAACTGTCGCAACACGCGCTTTAAAACCTTCCGAATGCGAATTCACCTGTCATGAAAGTCTAATAATCGAGAATTTTTGTAATAATATTGATTTAATAATACTTGTCTATTGCTGGGGTTTCTGAAACTTCGCAATGTCGACTGAAACGGATCTAATTCCATTTCTTATGTAATGTTGGTATCATATTTCAGATACAAACAACGCAAAAGATTTAATTGGTTTAAAGGAATAATCAATTCATTAGTTGTGTCGACAAATCGACTGTGACAAATTGAGGTATAACCTTAATTATGTGACGTACTTATTGAACCCACGAATTTAACGAGACAACTGAATAAAAGTAGAATTTTTTCGTGGTACATCAACAAAGTGGTTGTCGCTGAATATCGTGATATAAATTTCATGCGGTTGAATAGTCACTTGAGAAAAACTCATTATTCTGCAACTATCGAAGCTCGTGAGCTGCAGCAAAGGTCTTCCGAGCCGACTGAAGTGCAAGTCGTACCATTCGCCGATAAATTTAATAACTAAACATTTAATTTGAAAACTATGTGGGTCTCGCTAAAATAAAGAACATTCAACGCTTTTCATTTTGCCAGTAATCTAGTTGATTTGTGACGAAAACTGAATTTACAGCAGACAAAAATGTGCCGTCGGACCGTTTGCCTTATGCAGTAAATTTACTTTGAATTGTTTTAATATTAAATTTATTTTCAATCGTATTGAATTATTGAGCCGACGTATAAAGCGCAAGCATTACTTATGTGCCGCAGTTAGGTTTAGATAAATAATTTAGAGAAGCCTCAGTGTAGGCGAGCAATTCAGCGAATGTCTTGGATTGGAATTATAGACGAGTCACCGATCCGAGGAGAGACACGAGGGCCTGCGATCTTCACCGGTCCCCGCGTCCCCGCCGTGACCTTTCGGCAGCGGCGAGCCCCGGTATAGAAAGAGACGAGAGCGCCTCATCCTCCGAGCGGCGGCAGAACGAGAGGCGACACCGAGAGCACGGAGAGAAGCGCGATTTTCTCGTGTGCGAGAGAGCGACTTCCCATCGTTTGGTGTTGTATAGCTGCCCTCTCGCCGCTCGGCGCATCCTCCTTGAAATCTTTGCCTTCTTCGTCCTCGTCGTCGTCTCAACGTCGCGTTCCACAGGTAGCGCGTGCGCATGCGCCCGCCCGGTCTTTCGGCCCACGGCGCACCGACGATACCAACGCACACAATTCACTATAACAGCCCGTACTTTTTTTTTTTTTTTAAGCCCGTGCACGCTGCACTCGCGTTACCCAAGATCTTACCTTTACTTTCTACATTCTTCCCGAGACAATACGCGTACACCCACGTTTAAAATATCGCACGTACGTACGATACCGTAACGCTACGTGTTTTATATATGAACAGCCACACGCGGCCGGCCTCGGCGCACCGCGCATGCGCCCTCCGCCGAGAGAATAAAATCTCTCCGCTGTACCACGAATATCGAACCCTACGCTCCCCGCTCCTTTGTACGACAACTTGTGTATAAATTAATGCGAATTGTCGGGGCGTACACCGAACTGGTTAGTTATTTCGATTTTTTTTTGCTTCTTCTTCATTGGCAGGGAGTGACTCATGGAATTAATCGGTGAGGCAAGCAAGTGGAAGCGGTCCTTCAATGAAACGCGTGGGTCGCCCGAGAGTGGGGACGCGCGGCCGGTGGGCGATCGGACTTCCAATTGAAGAATCAGGATTCTAAGTATCCTGAAGGAAATTCCTCGATCGGAATTTCGTCAATTTTTCTCTGTTGGTTTCAAATGTTTTAACTGAATTTTCTTTACTATTAAAAAAAAAAAATAAAAACCTGTATCTTTCACGTATCATAGAGAAGCGTTATCCTAAAGGAAATTCTTCGACCGGAAAAATTTCATCAATTTTTTTTGTCTTTTGTTTAAGTGTATTAATTCGATTTTTTGTTGTTATTTAAAAAAAGTCAACTAGTATGTATTTATTTTTTTTTTTGTACGGGAATGAGTGCTGGCTGTCGAAGGGTTAACAATGAAATATATATATATATATATATATATATATATATATATATATATATATATACGTCGATCACAGTTAAATATGCTGGTACCGACATATCCATCGAGCTCTCGCCACCGTGCACGCGATAGGTACATCGATTAATCGATGTCGATCGAGGCAGAGCCGGAGAGAGAGTGCCTCGACGACGCTGACGATCTCTCGCCTGCATAAAGTCCTACACACAGCTGTGCATTCGCTGCGAGTCTAGGAATCGTTAAATATGATCGGGCTAGCATTCTCCACCGGTAGGATCGTTTATTAGAGTGCAGACTCTCGTTACATTATAGATCGGCGTTATCGGATACTGTACTGACTCCAGAGCGGGCAACCGTTTACATAATTTACAATGCTCTTGATTTCTATGCACGGTGGAATAGAACAGTTACCTTTACACGGTCAGCGGAAATAAGCAATAATTTCTAACGGAATTTTTTGCCGATTGCAATATTAATGGCCATTTTTTTTTTATTGTTTATCCGTTATTCTCATATGACGAGGAAATAGACTCTTACTCTTTCAGGTAAAAATTTTTTCAATAGCGAGCTTATCGACTGAAATAGGAGAAAAAAATTCGGGAAAAAATCGATCGATCAAATTCGATTGGCTTAAATTCAATAGAATTCTGTAGAATTCGATAAAGTCTGGTAAAATTCAATAAAATCCAATAAAACACAATAAAATTCAATAAAACACAATAAAACTCAATAAAACTCAATAAAACTCAATAAAACTCAATAAAACTCAATAAAATTCAATAAAATTCAATAAAATTCAATAAAATTCAATAAAATTCAATAAAATTCAATAAAATCCAATAAAATTGGATAAAATCCGATAAAATTCGATAAAATTCGATGTTCAAGCAGTTGTTGGATTTGTTTTCAGCGGGATACGTTAAACGAAAACTCTGGTCGGAAATTTAAAAAAAAAACTATTTTCGCCAATCATTGGGTGATTATGGTTTATTATTCGGGCGCGTCAATGCTGCCAGTGTCGTAAAAATAAAAGTATCGTAAATTGCGTTCGACACTGTACCGAGACGTCGTGAAAACGCGCGTTAAATGAAAATAGCTCGTCCTTGCCTCACCCGTATTGGAACGCGGTCCGGGGAGAGTCGTCGTCGACGTCCGAGCGCACCTTTCGCTCCGTTCGCGAGCTGTCCTGTTATCCCCGGGGCTTCCGTCGTCGCTCGATCTCGCACATATTTTACGCACCACACATCGACGCGTGTCGCGGACGACCGTTTGAAATTTCCTCATACACACACCCACACACACACCAGACCGACCTCGCGGGTTTTCTCTGATCGATCTTAATTAATTCGTTTCCCGGCTTCCTCGTTGTGCGAACCGGTAAAACCGCGGACGAGCTGTTCGTCGAAGCCGGATCTTCCATTTCTGCACGCTCGAGAGTTAGTCAGAATTAAAACCGCGTATCAGTAATTACGTCGAACAATGCGTGACTCACGCCCCTCGGGGCGAACTATGAAAGGGACGCGGAAAAGTCGCGAGCATTTTCAGAGAATGTGTAATTTTGTTTTGTTTTGTTTTTTTTTTATTTTTCGTCCCGGTCGGTAATAAAATCTGTAATTGATTTTTTTTTTCGCCGATGCCGAACATGAAATTTCGAAAGAAAATCGTCGAGAGAATCCAAATTGATATCCGCTTCATGTAAGAATTCACTTCCAACCGGAAATAGTTAGCGTCTGTTGAGAAAATTGATTACAGTTTTTGTTACCGACCGAGCTGAAGGTGCGGCGGGGAGGAAAGCGTTTCACATCACATGAAATTCACCGTGACAAAAGCCACACGACATTAGCCATTCGCGAGAAGATTAACATGCGAAAAACCGCAGTCGGTAACAAAAACTGTAATTAATTTTTTTTTTTTTACAATGCCGACCATTTTGGCCAAAAGTAAATTCTTAGATGAACCCGAATCAATATCGGCTTCAAGTAAGAATTCGCTTCCAACCAGAAACGATTGGCACCTGTTGAAAAAATTGATTGCAGTTTTTGTTACCGACCGAGCTGAAGGTGCGACGAGGAGGAAAGCGTTTCACATCGCATGAAATTCACCGTGACAAAAGCCACACGGCATTAGCCATTCGCGAGAAGATTAACATGCGAAAAACCGCAGTCGGTAACAAAAACTGTAATTAAATTTTATTTTTTTTACAATGCCGACCATTTTGGCCAAAAGTAAATTCTTAGATGAACCTGAATCAATATCGGCTTTAAGTAAGAATTCGCTTCCAACCAGAAACGATTCGCACCTGTTGAGAAAATTGATTACAGTTTTTGTTACCGACCGAGCTGAAGGTGCGACGAGGAGGAAAGCGTTTCACATCGCATGAAATTCACCGTGACAAAAGCCACACGGCATTAGCCATTCGCGAGAAGATTAACATGCGAAAAACCGCAGTCGGTAACAAAAACTGTAATTAATTTTTTTTTTACAATGCCGACCATTTTGGCCAAAAGTAAATTCTTAGATGAACCTGAATCAATATCGGCTTTAAGTAAGAATTCGCTTCCAACCAGAAACGATTCGCACCTGTTGAAAAAATTGATTGCAGTTTTTGTTACCGACCGGGCTGAAGGTGCGACGAGGAAGAAAGGGTTTCGCATCGCGTTAAATCCACCGTGACAAAAGTCACACGGCATTAGCCATTCGCGATAAGATTAACATGCGAAAAACCGCAGTCGGTAAAAAAAACTGTAATTAAATTTTATTTTTTTTACAATGCCGACCATTTTGGCCAAAAGTTAATTCTTAGATGAACCCGAATCAATATCGGCTTCAAGTAAGAATTCGCTTCCAACCAGAAACGATTCGCACCTGTTGAAAAAATTGATTGCAGTTTTTGTTACCGACCGAGCTGAAGGTGCGACGAGGAAGAAAGCGTTTCACATCGCATGAAATTCACCGTGACAAAAGCCACACGACATTAGCCATTCGCGAGAAGATTAGCATGCGAAAAACCGCAGTCGGTAACAAAAACTGTAATAAATTTTTTTTTACAATGCCGATCATTTATGGCCAAAAGAAAATTCTTAGATGAACCCGAATCAATATCGGCGTCAAGTAAGAATTCGCTTCCAACCAGAAACGATTTGCACCTGTTGAAAAAATTGATTGCAGTTTTTGTTACCGACCGAGCTGAAGGTGCGACGAGGAAGAAAAGGATTTCGTATCGCGTTAAATCCACCGCGATAAAAGCCACGGTGGCTCGCAGTTAGACGAAACACACGAGGAAGTTTGCGTCGAGGCTATACCGTATACGAGCTGCACGTATAATTTTACCTATACAGCTTTAACGCACGCTCGGCTACGTATGCGCTGTAGATATAATCCGGTAAATACTGCGGAGAGCCTAAGTGCGCGATAAATCGGCAATACCCGAGCACGCGCCGCGGCCACATGTCGGATTGCTCGGTTCTGAGTCGCTTGTTAAGCGACTCACCGCCTTACCGAACAGCCAATTTAAAGAGGCCAGTTTTTATTTTATTTTATTTTATTTTTTTAAACATATCAATCAATTTTTTCCATCACAAGTTAGAGCTATTTGAGGGGCAGTGTCTCGACACAGCCGATTTGTCCACGAACATTTATAGGTGTTTTCAAAAAAAAAAAAAAAAAAAAGTACCTATTTAATGAAACTCGTTACAGGAATTTACCGCGCCATTTTATTTCATTTTTTTTACAAAATAATTAATTTTTTCCATCACGCGTTGGAGTTATTTGAAGGGCAGTGTCTCGACACAGCCGATTTGTCCACGAACATTTATAGGTGTTTTCAAAAAAAAAAAAAAAATGTACCTATTTAATGAAACTCGTTTGAGGAATTTACCGCGCCATTTTATTTTATTTTATTTTTTTACAAAATAATAAATTGTTTCCATCACGCATTGGAGTTATTTGAAGGGCAGTGTCTCGACACAGCCGATTTGTCAACGAAAATTTATAGGTATTTTCGAAAAATTTTACCGATTCAGTGAAATTCGTTTGAGGAATTTGGCCCCGGCGCGACGTTTCGGAATCGACCCAATGATTGATCGTGTCGTCGCTCGATTATCGGCGGTACGCCGGTCGCCTCGGGCCGGTCTTGGCACGGTGTTACGAAATCTCGACGGGGGCCACTTGCTATTCGCTATGTTGCCGAGAAAAAAAATATATACTTCGCTGCCCCTCGTTCGTCGTGCGCGTCTTAATTGAAAGACTCTCCGGAGAAGGACGTAAGCCGACCGCTCGGATACAGTCATCTGCGGTTGCCGTGCGATTCCCTCCTATTGCGCAACCTCTCATCGGCTCTCGTTTCTTCGTCGTCGAGTGTATTAATTCGTCGCTCATTTACGGCGTAGTCGCTGCGGCACTCGAATTTCATTCGATTAAACCCAATCCCCATGCGTTATTGTGTCATCTCGCTTTAACACCGGCCCCTACGTATTTCCCTTTAATTTTCTTTTTCATTACTGAGAAAACAAATTATCTAAATAACAAAATTTAAAATAAAGCCTCTGAGGCAAACGGCCCGATTACTGCACACCTAACTTTGCATGGCACTGAAGGTGAAAGATTTTTTTTTTATAAATAGCGCAGCTATTGAAATTACTGGCATTGCAGAAAAGTTTCGAATCTTAAATAACTAAAGCGACTATTATTTTATAATTTTCGATCGTTAAATAACAAAAAAAAAAAAAAAATAAGCTCAAAGCATAAGCACTGTTACAATTGACTCGATTGGGATCGAATTTGAAGACATTCGTTTGAACTTCGTTCTTAAGGTCGAACTTAAGATCGAATTTTGAGCCGACTAATGTCTTACAATTCAACGCTTAGTGTCTTAAAATTAAAAGTAATTTAATGAATTTAATGAATTTAATGAATTTAATAAATTTAATAAATTTAATAAATTTAATAAATTTAATAAATTTAATAAATTTAATTAATTTAATTAATTTAATTAATTTAATTAATTTAATTAATTTAATTGATCTAATTAATTTAATTAATTTAATTGATCTAATTAATTTAATTAATTTAATTAATTTAAAGTAATGTCTTAAAATTCAACCTTAAAATTTTGTAATAAAGCTCATATAGCGACCTATTTAAGGCCTGATCACTGACTTATGCCGCCTTTCATCTACGCTCGATCAGTGACTAATAATTCGAGCAAAAGTGGAGTTATTCGATGCCAGCCAACATAAAGACTTTAAGGTAAAAGGCCCAATTACTGACCACCCAAGCGAAAGAAAATGAATGAAAATTGTCAAAAAGAGTGGAGGTATAAAATAACTAGTGTTACAATAACGTTTAGTGTCTTAATGAACTAAAGCCACTATTATTTTATTATCTGCGACGATTTTGATAATTCTGTTATGATAATTCGATGCCAGATCTTCGAATCGTGACACTGGATTGTAGATTATGCACAATCCTGTTAACTCACACGAACATTGCACAAGAATCATGAATTTCAATAACAATTAAATTCGTTTGAATAATTATTAAAAGTTAAATTCTATAGAAAAACGACGTACGGCAGTAAAAACACAACTCACCAGCGAGCTCACCGAGTTGAATGAAGTATGAGGAGATTCATGAGAGCATACGACGTATTTATAGGCTTAACGGTAATTCGATAGATTGCAATTGTAATTTCGCATTCTTTTCTCGCTTACTACCGTTTCAATTGACCGTTAATCACACCGTTCAACGCAGATTCATAATTTTTACTCGCTTCTGATAAAGAAAAGAAACCGATTTCGGAAACAGAACCGCTCAACGAATCTGACAATAAAAATGGCCTGAGCTTTGAAAGTCGAGGATTTCATAAAATTTTGTCGCGATGCTTATTCAGTCACACGATGCACAATATAAAGGAAGTACAAAACAAAAGTGAGTGCACGAGACATAAATAGGACTTTCCATTATGGATAATATTATTAACGCACAGTAATTGAGTCGTGGTCAACAATTGGGACTTTCACCTTGTGTATTTTCCCCCTTCGATAACAGTAATTTGCGATACATGTGCGGTAAAGCGAACTTTACACATACGCTGTGAAGCGTGTCGAGCACGTTGTGAGAGTGAAGCGAACGACTAACTTCACAGTTCGCGTATGATATTCGCTACACCGCACCAGTATCGCATCATATTTTCCGTAACGAATGCAAGAGAAGTGCTATCTCGTGCTTGCCGATTGTGGCGCTGTACAGCCAGCGTGCGTAAAGTACAAGAAGCGTGCGTAAAGTACGAGAAGCGTGCGCGAAGTACGAGAAGCGTGCGCAAAGTACGGGAAGCGTGCGCAAAGTACGAGAAGCGTGCGCAAAGTACGAGAAGCGTGCGCAAAGTACGAGAAGCGTGCGCAAAGTACGAGAAGCGTGCACAAAGTACGAGAAGCGTGCGTAAAGTACGAGAAGCGTGGGCAAAGTACGAGAAGCGTGCGTAAAGTATGAGAAGCTTACATAAAGCTTACTGCGTATGAGAAGCTTACATAAAGTATGAGAAGTGTTCGTAAAGTAAAATTGGCCCGATGTGCGCATGCACCGGATATTTATTGTACACTTGGCTGTAAAGCGTCACTTACGCCACTCTCGACAGGCACGAGAAGTAGTACTTTTCATGCATGAGTTGCATAAAATAATTTTATAACACTCAGTGCGAAAACTGCAGTTCTACGCACGCTTCGCCCAAAAGCCCCATTTTCACAGCTTGTGAAGTAAAATTTGATACGATACTCGTGCGAAAAACGTTTTCTGAACCCGTGTGATTGCACACTCGTCAGAAAGAGTTGTAACGCACTAGTGTCGTAAATTACTATTATCGCAGCCACCTGTAAAGATCAACATTTCTTGTGCCCGACCCAAGAGTGCGCGCGCACCCTTGGCTCGCGCGCATGCGCGACCGCGCCGCCTCGCGCGCACCTCTACACACATATAAACGCTGCACTTTGAGCGTTTTTTTTTTTTTTTATATGTACATATTAAGCGATTGCCAGATAGCATTTGCGAAATCCCGGGCGAGACGATTCGGGTGTCCCACATCGTCGATGGAGTGTCGTAAAACCGGCGAAGGTTTGGCAATTGGTGCGCCTTCGAGCGAGCACGCGGTTAGCCTCACGAGTGAAAATGAGAAAGGTGCCAAGTGGCATAACCGCCGAGCCGATCTCTTCGGCTGTCCCGTGGCACTCCGAGACTCCCCACGGCCAACTAGACACTCCTCGTCACCGTGCTCGTACACCAGAACCAGGATCGTCGATCCTCCGTCGTCTTAACACGTGTGCTTTAACTTCTCGCTCGGTACTCGAACATGCACGCTATTCGTTGCATCTCTAATTACGTAAATCAACAGCACCTGTCCCGGAGACGCAATTATCGTCATCGTGGCGTCGATGGCCGTTGCCGTTTTTTTTTATTCAGTTCTTTTTTTTTTTTTCAAGTATAGTATTATCATTATTATTATATTTAAGGATATTATTATTTTATTTTTTTTCTATTCGTTCCATCTATACGAGATCCTTCACCTTTTACACAACTCACCATCCCCCCCCCCCAAGTTGAGTTCGCAGACGATTTACCCCCTTACTGTGTCGCATTCGCACAAGGACACAGGAAAACAAGTATACTATTTTTTATCATTTATTTTTATTATTTTTCTATCCATATTGGAAATATCCAAATTCAGTAATATTCATTTTCGTATAATTTCCTTGTATTATTATCATTATCATAATATTTAACTATAATAAAAAAAATGTGTGTTCCATCTGTCCGGGGTCCTTCCCTTTTCACACACTCAACCCCCCCCCCCCCGGATTGTGCCCGCAGCTGCCTTATTCCCCCCTTCTTACTGTGTCGCATTCGCACAAGTGCATAGGGAAATAAGTTTATCATTATTATTATTATTATTATTATTATTATTATTATTATATTCGTATAGGAAATATCAAGATTCAGTAATATCCATTATTTGTCAATGAATGTATTCTTTTTTAATTGGGAATATGTCTTTATATACTATATATGTTTTTTTTTTTTTAGAGATTTGCGCATATCACCGGAATGCAAAGAGACGAGAATTCGCAACTTCTCCGTCGCTGTATCGACTTTATTGGAAAGTGGGACAAGCTTTCAGCAGCGGGAACGTACACTGGCCCCTGTTTGAGACTCCGCTGCTCGCTACCTGCGCTGCTGGTTGCTATTCGCCTTACAGCCCCCCGAGGGCTTTGCCAACCAATGCTTACATAAGGGACCGGGTATATAATACGCGTGCCATGTTATGTCCTCGTGTGTACGCACACGCACAATAATACGTTTTTTTTTATTTTTCTAAATATTGTTACCGTTTAAGGTCGGTAGGGAAAGCACCGTGATTACAGCACTTGCAGCCTTGTGTTTTATTACGGCACGGAAAATTTGATTGCGCTAGAGACAATTCGGAGTTTCACGCGTTTCATCGTTCACAGGGTTTTAATCGTTTTACATTCAATCGTTTATTGCGCCGATCGACACTTTCGGATTCACTGGATACTCGCGATTTTTCTCCTCATTGATGACTTCCTCATTGTACGAAGCAAAAGGTAAGAGGTAAGAGGTAAGAGGTAAGAGGTAAGAGGTAAGAGGTAAGAAGTAAGAAGTAAGAAGTAAGAAGTAAGAAGTGAGAAGTGAGAAGTGAGAAGTGAGAAGTGAGAAGTGAGAAGTGAGAAGTGAGAAGTGAGAAGTGAGAAGTGAGAAGTGAGAAGTGAGAAGTGAGAAGTGAGAAGTGAGAAGTGAGAAGTGAGAAGTGAGAAGTGAGAAGTGAGAAGTGAGAAGTGAGAAGTGAGAAGTGAGAAGTGAGAAGTGAGAAGTGAGAAGTGAGAAGTGAGAAGTGAGAAGTGAGAAGTGAGAAGTGAGAAGTGAGAAGTGAGAAGTGAGAAGTGAGAAGTGAGAAGTGAGAAGTGAGAAGTGAGAAGTGAGAAGTGAGAAGTGAGAAGTGAGAAGTGAGAAGTGAGAAGTGAGAAGAGGCAAGAGGCAAGAGGCAAGAGGCAAGAGGCAAGAGGCAAGAGGCAAGAGGCAAGAGGCAAGAGGTAAGAGGTAAGAGGTAAGAGGTAAGAGGTAAGCGGCCGAGCTGGGCAGTACTTAAAGTACATGAGTACTTATTTGGTACTTGAAGTATGTACTTAAAGTATCAAAGTACTTTTCGGTACTTTAAGTACTAAGACGAAAGTACTCGTACAATTTTGAGCATAGTTTTGTTCTTTGAGGAAGCTATGCTCAAAATTGTAATAAATGAGGAAACCATGTGCAAATTGATTTGCACCTCTTTCGTAATGTAAAAAAATGTCTGTCTCATAAAATTATTTTATTCCCAGCACAATATTTTCCATTTAAAACCCAAAAATACGATTTTTCGTGCATAAAATCGACATTTTGAATGTCTCACTACACTAAAGTCCCAAAAAAACCAGCGGATTCGTATTCAGCGGGAAAAAATACGTCGAAATACATGGCAGTTCATTTTTAAAAAAGAAAAAAAAAATTCGTCAAAAAATTGCAAGGCCACCCCTTTCGAGTCAATTTTTCGCGTTTTTCAGCGTCCTGAAACTGCCCGATAAAACGCTTCTAGAACTTCGGACAATGTCCTATCTTGTGTATTTTTGCCCGTAGAATACGACGAGCACCTCGGATTTTCGCTAGCTCCATTGGGAGCCGAGATATCGACCTTAGAAAATCACGAAAATCGACGTTTTTTTTCAAAAGTGGCTCAAAACATAAAAAATCATTGGTCACTCGATTTTTTTGTTTGTTTCAAAGCTATATTCGACGTATTTTTAAATAATTCATTCGATAGTCACCGTTTCATTTGTTTCAAGTAAAATATTTATTTGATTTAAATAAATGTTTATTCCATTTATGTAACTATTTGCTTAATTTAAATAAACATTTATTTAAATCAAATAAATATTTTACTTGAACCAAATAAAATGGTGTCCGTCAAAATAAATTATTTTTCTGGGTTTAAAAAAAAAGATTTGTACATTTGACAAACCTTTTTTGTCCACAAACGTCCACGATTCTCTCGTTGTTAATATGTAATATGTAATCTTGTTGGTAACACGAGATATTTTTGTATAATTAACAAGAAAATAATTGTGAACGTTTGTGGACAAGAGTCGTTCGTGCAATTTTTACTGTGCACACGCGCAATGAAGTACGGAGTAAAGTAAAAAGTACGGAGAAGCAAACAAATAAAAAAAGATATCGCGAGATTTTTTTTTTGCTATATAAGCACGCATCCTAAGAACGCGAAGCACCTGTTGTCCGCCGAGCGCAGCCCCTCAGCGAAATCCGGAAGAACGACGTCGGCGCGTTGACTTTGCTCTCGGTCGTGCACCAGGTGGAAATGTTGTGTGGAAGCCGTCCGAGAGGCCGCTCAGCCACATTCCTAAAACCCGGTAGACTCGATTATAGTCCGTGTCGGCGAGATCTTTTTATTTTACTTTTTTTTTTTTTATATTTTTATTTTCATCTGTTTTTGCCAAATGCATTTTCTCTCGGAAGCTGCCACGAAGAGACGAACGAGGAGTCGAGAATGGGGATGCGATTAATACCGGATGACAAACCGTCAGTCACTCGACGACTCCTCGGGACGACACTTTTTAGCCTCGGAAATTAAGTTTAATATAAATTCCAATCCGATCGCGGAGGCGAACTTATAGGATGAAAATTTCGAGGCCATTATTCGTAGTGTTTGCGTCCTCGAGCTCGAGCAGCTCGAAGGCCGATGACGACATTTTTTTTTTTTAACCTCGAGATCGACATACATTTTTTTTGTTGCCTCGATGTTATTTAGGATTTTTTTGCTGTTTTCTTCGATCTTCTGGACACGATTTGGTAAACGAAATTCTTTGTGAATTCCTGATTCGTAAATTTTCGATCGGACTAATTTTTTCGTTAATTCGTAATTGGCTTGGTTTTTTTTTTGTTTTTTTTTTTAATTTAATTTTTTTTTTTTTTTTTTTCATGCCAAACCGGAGTTTACGAAATCGAAGTTGCGCGAGGAGTGCACAAACTGGCGCGACATTAACGTGCATGATGCCGGCAAGCGATTGGCGATTGGGAATTCCTTCGGCTTCGCTGCTTTTCATTTCTCTGCACCTCGAAATGAAAATTTCACCCCCCCTTTGGCAGCTCTCCGAAGTCCCGAGGCAATGTCGCGGTGTCCCGATATGGACACGATGGACCAATAGAGAGACTCGGCGCATTTTACACGACCGTACGCGCCCGAAGGCATGCGTGAGTGTAGCGCACACAAAGTAGGCGCATTAAGCTCAATATTTATAACGGCAGGATATTTTATGGCATTGAATTTGAATTACGCAATTACACTTGCGGAAATACATTAAAGGAAACAATAATGATAAATCGAATGAAATATAGATTGAAAATTTTTTAAAACTCCCGACTACAAAAATCTGTACAAAAATATTGAAATTATCAACGATAAAAAAAAAATGGTTTGCATGAAAGAATTAAACAATTCAAGTATGTAAACAACATTGGAAAATTGAATCTGAGAGACAGAATATTTTGAAAATTGTATCACTGATTCGTATCACTGTGCGAATATGACTTTAGACTACAGCGATCGAGTTGGAACTACGGAACTGTATAATTCACTTTGTCTATTAAACTCCTTTTGCAGTTGGGAGTTTTTTTTAATATTTGTGAAATTTTTTTTCCTTCTTTTTTTTTTTAATATTTCTAGTATAATGAATAATATACCAACCAAAGTATAACCAAAGTATACCAACCTAGTATAATGAATAATAACCAAAACCAAGAAAACCCTAAGATTATAAACACGTAATGAATAACCGATAATAATTATTAAAACATGTTTAAAAAAATGTTTGAATATACAAACAAATTAGCATAGACGCAGCGCAACGCCTATTCGAGTTTGTACCACACGTTCAGAGAATTCAATGCACTATAGTACAGCACACAGCTCCAGCTTTTTCTCTAAAGCAGTTCGCAATGTTTATGTGAATGTTGTAATCACTGCATAGAGAGATGTACCAGCTATTGGATAAACTACATGATATTGTCAATAAATGTATTTAAAATAAAATAAAATAAAATAAAATAAAATAAAATAAAATAAAATAAAATAAAATAAAATAAAATAAAATAAAATAAAATAAAATAAAATAAAATAAAATAAAATAAAATAAAATAAAATAAAATAAAATAAAATTAAATAAAATTAAATAAAATTAAATAAAATTAAGTAAAATTAAATAAAATTGAATAAAATTAAATAAAATTAAATAAAATTAAATAAAATTAAATAAAATTAAATAAAATTAAATAAAGACTCGTGGCCTAGTGAGTTGTTTTCCCGCCGTCGCGAAATGTATTTACGTGTGTATTTACGTTACAGGCTCGGCGTTCGGGAGATCGGGACGTCGGTGGAGGAAGTTGACACTCCGCGAACGACGCCAATGATTTCTATTCGTCTGGCGAACGTCCTCTCGTTCTCTGTCATTTTCGTTGAGTTTACAGAGTGGAAGAGTTCATCAACCACGTGTATTCTTTTGAAATAACGGACGCCTCACCGCCTCCACGTTGTTGCAAGGGAGGTATGTGTAACAATAAAATTTCCACCGCTGATATATCGATAAATTGATAGACCGTCGACAAGAAACCTCTCGCGATTCCTCCGACAAATCAGGGCACGATCGATTTATCGAGCTTCGACGTCGAGGCTGATACAAAGCTGATCGAGCTCCCTCAGGCTAATTATTGAAATTCTCGGTGCCAGAGATTTCTCAACCTCTTATAAATTCATGACGATTTTGCATCTAACGTGAATGCACGGAACTACGATAAATTGTGAGCTCTGCTCAAAACAATATCGATAAAATCGCATGAAAATTTATTTACGTACTCAAGATATTTAAATAAACGTAGGATTTACTTGAATTTCTGTTTTGACACTTAAAAAAAAAAAATTTATTCAAATACTCAAGTATATTGTAATAAATTTAAATTTAAGAAACATTATTGGAATTCAAATAAATAGCTTCGAGTGCGAATTATAAAAAATGAAGAGTAAAGATATCGATTACGGAGATACGCCATGTAATTGTCTCGCGCGATAAAATCGATGTAACCAAGATCGTGAAAGCGAGCCGTTCCCCCTCCCTTTGACGGTTGGAAAGTTGCGCACTTGTCAATGAGGACCCTCTCTCGTGCATCGTATAATTCGCAATCTTTCTAATCGAACAGTCGATTTCCTCGAGGCACTTTGAACTTCCACGTCCAATTTCGTCTCTCTCACTGCGGCTAATCGGCACGCCTAACGCGACGAACGTTTCGTTACGTAAATATGAAAACCTCTCGTCGGGACTCGCCAGCAAGTATGGCTTTCCCGTGTGAACTTCGCCCCTCTCGCCATTTTCACCATGCACTGTCTTTCGTCGACTCACGACAGTCTGCGCTTTGACGATTTTCGTAACGGAGTGAAAAAACAAAATCTTCAATAAATATAAATCAATATAAATAATATCAATACAATATATAAATACAAATAATATCAATAAACTATATAAATATAAATAATATGCGCCTACATGATAATAAACTTCATGTCGATTGGGCACTCACAAATACTCACAGTTACTCACACGGATACTCTCAGGTATTCACCGATACTCACGGGTACTCACGGATACCCAAAGATACTCAAAGATACTCATAGATACTCAAAGATACTCAAAGATACTCATAGATACTCATAGATATTCATAGATACTCATAGATACTCATAGATACTCATAGATACTCAAAGATACTCAAAGATACTCATAGATACTCAAAGATACTCATAGATACTCATACATACTCATAAATACTCAAAGATACTCATAGATACTCAAAGATACTCAAAGATACTCATAAATACTCAAAGATACTCATAGATACTCAAAGATACTCATAGATACTCATAGACAATCAAAGATACTCACAGATAGGGTAGAGCGGAGCAAAATGGGACAGTGGGGCAAAACAGAACAATGACCAAAACGCAATTTTCCAACCATTGTTGGAGGTCCCATTTTGTCCTGTTGATACATCCGGATTTTCTGGCTCGTTTTGCCCCACTGTCTCATCCGAAAATGATTGGAATATTGCGTTTTGTTCCACTCTTAGCTACTCACAGATGCCTACACGGATTCTCACAGATACTCACAGATAATCACAGACCCTTGTACAGTATATAAATGAATAAATATGAATAAATATAAATAATATAATAATAAATAATAATGAAAATACTTGTCATCGGGACGTGCTAGCAAAGATGACGTTTCAGAGTGAACTTGACCTTTCCCACACCCCCCCCTGCAAGATTCGTCCATGTACGTTCTTTCAACGACGCACGATAAACCTCGCCTGGACTTCTTTTTTTCGTAAGCCAAGAACTTGAAAAAGAATATTCGAATGCCAGTATCCATAGACGGTCTGCGGTTCAAACAATTTTTCGTAACGGGGTGAAAAATAAAAATAATGGAGCATCGCGTGATCTTCTCCGAACGGCACGAACGAAACTGCGTCATTATCTACTGAAGGAATACGCAATGAAGAGATGTCATAAAATATGCGAGGTCTCGATCGCCCCAGACATGCGAGAATCAACACCAGCGGCTACGGTTCAGAGTTCCCTCCGGACGTCGCACACGAGGCATTATGGATATATTTGACAATCGGTACTACAGGATTCACAGATATTTGCTGGAATCGATCGGCCAGTGGCCCTATCAGATGCCGAAGAAGCGACGAATCCGTTGGATCCTGCTGTACCTTGTCGTTGGAACAGTTAGCGTAGTTCAGGTAAAGGTACTTGAAAAAAAAAAAAAAAGTGCCGATGAAAGTTTGACCGGTTATAAGGTGTGATTGAGGGGAAACAAAAAAAAACCTTCGCAGGTGTTGAAAATAATTCAGCTGCGGGATAACCTAGATGTACTGACCGAGTGTCTGATACCGCTCGGTGGAAATTTTCTCTCCATTCTGAAGTCCTCGAATTGCATATTCAACAGTGCCAAGGTAGGGGAGAACGAGGAAAAATTGTGGCGGCCAAAATGGGCTGGAATAATGATTTTTCCGGTGTACTGACCGGGTGTTTCAAGAAACACCGGTGAGTATCGGGCAAGTAATATGGAATATCGGACAGCTTCGAAATCGGAAGTAATTAAAAAATAAAAAGTTTTGTATACAATAAGTATTACGAATGTTATTCTTTTGTTTTTGTAAACACTAAATTCATAACCCTGGATTAATCCGAAGGATCTTTATTTCTCAGTTTGTCCGCTTTGCCGTGTCCACACTTGCTGCTTGTGTTATCTGGTTAAAATTTTGGAACGTTATTGAGCCAGGCCTTACCGAAACTTTTTGAAACGCTATCGGGGCATGATATGACACTCAAAATGTTTTTGCCAGGTCTTAATATTATTATTAATATTTGCTTTTTATAATAAATTAATAATCCTGTAAATTTGATAAATTCATAATACTGGATTAATTCGAAGAGTCTTTGTTTCTTAACTTGTCCGTTTGTTCCCGTCCAGCTTTGCTTATTGCACAGTAAAAAAAAAGTTTCTACTTTTTACAACAATTTATTGTTCACAAACGTCCACAATTTTTTATTTGCTAATTTCATAGTTTTACAAACAGAAGTACAAACTAAAATCTTCGATAACACAGGAAATAAGAGAATGTGTTCGTATATTCAAATAAGTGACAAACGACTCTGTCACTTATTTGACAAAATTATTTTAAGCAAAAATTTTGCATTCCGATTTTACGAAATTATTTTTTTACTGTGCGTGTGTATTACCTGGAATCATGGAGCGTCATTGGCCAGTCCTTGTCGGGACTTTTTGAGACGTTATCAGGCCCTGATATGACGCTCCAAACTTTTTGCCAGGTTTAATTTATCCTCGGTATCTTTTGGTTCGCTTTAGATGCGGACGTTGCTGGACCTGATCAAGAAGGACTGGGACGACATGACGGACGAGGAGGAAATAAAAGTTTTGACGAGATACGTCGAGCGCGGAGGTGTTATATCGTCGATTTACGGAGGTGAGCGATTCCTCTTCCGGGATTCAACGTGCCAGTTTCGTTAATGATCCGATTTTAACCAGTATGTGTTTTTGGATCCCTCTTGGTGTATATGACATTCCCACTGATGCCACCAATAATGGACATCGTTGTGCCATTAAACGAGACGCGTCCCCGACAATTCTTGTATCAGGTCGAGTATTACGTCGACGAGGACGATTACTACGCGTACATAATGATTCACACGTACCTGGGTACCTTTATGAGCATTACCGTCTGCGTCGGCACGGACACCATGCTCGTCGCTTACGTTCATCATATATGTGGAATCTTCACTATTATAGGGTAATTTATAATTTATAATTTATAATTTATAATTTATAATTTATAATTTATAATTTATAATTTATAATTTATAATTTATAATTTATAATTTATAATTTATAATTTATAATTTATAATTTATAATTTATAATTTATAATTTATAATTTATAATTTATAATTTATAATTTATAATTTATAATTTATAATTTATAATTTATAATTTATAATTTATAATTTATAATTTATAATTTATAATTTATAATTTATAATTTATAATTTATAATTTATAATTTATAATTTATAATTTATAATTTATAATTTATAATTTATAATTTATAATTTATAATTTATAATTTATAATTTATAATTTATAATTTATAATTTATAATTTATAATTTATAATCTATAATTTATAATCTATAATCTATAATCTATAATTTATAATTTATAATTTATAATTTATAATTTATAATTTATAATTTATAATTTATAATTTATAATTTATAATTTATAATTTATAATTTATAATTTATAATTTATAATTTATAATTTATAATTTATAATTTATAATTTATAATTTATAATTTATAATTTATAATTTATAATTTATAATTTATAATTTATAATTTATAATTTATAATTTATAATTTATAATTTATAATTTATAACTTATAACTTATAACTTATAACTTATAATTTATAACTTATAATTTATAAACGATCGACTTGCAGAAATCGACTCGAGAATGCGATGAAGAGGGCTGGCCTCGATTCGAGCCTCAATGGTATTATTGAGAACGACAAAGTTTGCGGATACATCGCAAATTGTATAAGTGATCACAGAAAAGCTATCGAGTCGGTATAGGCGATCGGAGCAAAAATGTTAATGCCGATTTGATATAAAATAATCATAATGCTACATTCAAGATTCGACTTTTTTTTTTTCAAGATTTGCGCGCCTCATCGATAAGTCCTACACGCTGACCATCTTCTTACAGATAGCAATAAGCATGTTCCTCATCAGCGTCACCGGTTTTCAGGTGCGTTTTTTTTTTTTTTTTTTTTTTTACCGATTTTTAGAATCGCGTACTTTAGGAATATTCTTAATTTTCCTTATACGTGATGACAATTTGACTCAGGTTGTCGCTAAAATCGATAAATTCGACGAGACGGTAAGATTCGTTCAATCGGTAGTCGCCCAATTGGTTCATCTATTTTTCACCAGCTTTCCGAGCCAAATGCTCATAGATCACAGTCGACAGTTTCAAGACTCCCTGTGAGTCAAAAAAATCCAATGAAAAAAAAAAAAAAAAATTATCGACTCTGGAGAAAATGGCGTGGAATGGTGATACGATTTAAAAAAAAATATTTTTAAAAAGATATTTCGCCGAGTGGTACCGATTCCCGTTGCGGGGAAGGCGTCTTCTCAATACCGCCATGCTGAGATGTGTAAAACCCTGCAAGATGACGGCTGGAAAATTTTATGACCTGTCCCTTCAGAGTTTCGCGAAGGTAAAAGTAAACTTCTTCGATCTTGCACGAAAACGACACCGAGCTTCATATTATTTTGATAAATATATATATATATATATATTTTTTCAAGGTCGTACAGACGTCAATGTCGTACTTCACGGTTTTGGTGTCCCTACGATGAATGACCGAGTACGCCGTTCCGGTATTTTAGACGCGGAAGTTAGATTCTTTTTGTTTCTGATCAAAGTGAGTTTTCAACGACGATGTTCTGTAGAGTACGAAAGCTTCGTAGATCAAAGTTGAGCGATGGCGCGTCGCTTCGAGACATCGGCTGCTTCGAGATACATTTGTTTACCTCATCAAAAAAATCCCTGATCAAAATAACTCGCATTTTCGTTATGCATTGTTGTCGCCTAAGAAATGCTCCCCGAATCGCTTCCGTACAACCCGTGAAGTTGGGGTTGTTCGATGATCAATTTCGGTCGAATTAACCAAGTCCAGATCAAAACCGTTGTATCGACACTGCATCGGCCATCAATAGCCACGACTATATCCTTCTTCCTAGGAAATAACACTTGATCTATCGAAGCAACAAAAAAAAAATATATGAAAAACCAAATACCGAGATTAGAGGATAAGCGCGATTGTCGCTGTTAGTATTCGACAAATTTTCCCCGACAATTTCCGAGTGACCTTTAGAGATTGTAACTGATAATGTACCTGACCGACGTCAGACAATTTAAATAACCTTGCTGTGTACTTGTGCAGTATTCGAAATATTTCGTCGATGGATTTTCAATGTCTTTAGTTTTTATTGCATTTGTGTGCTTTCGAGGATACGGCAGGTAGTAATAAATATTGTCACTTCCGCACGAATATCGGACGGCTGGATATTGCGACAATTTTTTATTCTTTTGTTATTATTATTATTATTTTTCTGCTCGACCGTTGCATTAGGGTTCCTTCGGTGAGCGACACACGGCGCTCGTACAATTATCCGAGAGAGGGGCGAGCCGTCTGGCCGAGTGGTCTACCGAAGGAATAAATAATGAACGAAGGTCGGACAATGGAGGGCGAAACACGACCGTAAAACATGCGACGTCGCGAAAGTTCACCTGCGTCTCCGGTCAGGACTGTTCTACGTCAATCGTAGACCTAAAATCATGGATATCCTTGTGAATCTCTATATTAAGTACGAAGAGTTGTACAATATGCGAGGAAAGTGCAGGTGGATTTCGATACGCATCGTTATTCGGAACGAAGCGCGTTTTTCGAAATCTCGTTCGGTGATTATTATTATTATTGTTATTATTATTACTTTTATAAGCAGATTTATAAAAATTACGCCGACGTTAAAAATATTCCCCAAACCGCAAGACGTCTCTAAACTGTGTAAAGGTAATTTTTCCAATCGACTCGGCGATCGTCGTTAAGGCTCGTTTTTTCTACTCCTCGTTCTTTTCAACACCGGACAGACGAGCTTCCTCTCGATCAACGCATGCGCGTTACGTAATAGTAATTTACGATACGAGTGCGGTAAAGCGAACTTTATACTCATGCTGTGAAGTGCGACTCACTTCACAGTCCGCGTAAAGTACGAGAAGCGTGCGTAAAATACGAGAAGCGTGCGTAAAGTACGAGAAGCGTGCGGAAAGTACGAGAGGCGTGCGTAAAGTACGAGAGGCGTGCGTAAAGTACGAGAGGCGTGTGTAAAGTACGAGAAGCGTGCGTAAAGTACGAGAGGCGTGCGTAAAGTACGAGAGACGTGCGTAAAGTACGAGAAGCGTGCGTAAAGTACAAGAAACGCGCGGTAAAGTACGAGAAACTCGCAGTAAAGTACGAGAAATGCGCGGTAAAGTAAAATCGGCCCGACGCGCACATGCGCCGGGAATTTATAGTGCACCAGGCTGTAAAGCGCCCCTTACGCCACTCTCGATATGCACGAAAAGCAGCACCTTTCATGCTTGAGTTACATAAAAGTAATAATAACAAGAAAGTATATAGTAACAGGCGAAAGACTCACAAGGAATCGTGTCTTCTTGCGGTCGATACGTGCCCACGTTATTCGGAACGAAGCTCATTTCTCGTAACCTCGTACGATGATGATCATTATTATTTTTTACAAACAGCTTCATAAAGATTCCGCCAACGTGAAAAAATATCGCAATCTCCTTCTTCTCTGAACTAAAAAAAAAAGTCTCCAAACTGTATCAAGGTAATTTTTCCAATCCACTCGGCCGTGAAGGCTCTTCTTTCTACTCCCCGTCCTCCTCGACCGCGCACGGACTCGCTTCTGCTCGATCGACGCATGCGCATTAGAAGAAAATAATATATAATAACAACAATACTAAAAAAGGTATATAATAACAGACGAAAGATAGGAGCGCAAGGACTCGCGTCTTCTTGCGGTGGGCACGTGCCCGATGTGAAAATTGTCTCGCAGCAGCAGCTACGTTAAATTATTCTCGATGTCCATAAAGAGCGAAGTCTCCCGGGGGAGCGCAATCCGGATAGTTGCGCATCGAAGTGGCGCGACGGTGAGTGAGGGGGGGGTCTTAGGAACGACTATTCACGCCGCCTTCCTACGTCGCCTTCGCAGCGATCGGAGACCTCGTCGACGTTGAAACACGTTAACGTCGATATTCACGCCCGATAATGTTGAAGCCGGGATCGACCGTTCGAGAGAAATGAAAGTGGCGCTCGGTGTCGCCGCGCGCTCGATTCCGAGCACCGTCGAACGACCTTGCTGCACAACACGGTATCCAGTCAAAGGCACCTCGCTTCGCCTCTCGACTCTACACCGCCGTTTTGTATCTAGGTGGGCTGTCATATATCTATGCGTATACATAGATATATACGCGTATAATGTGCTCGGTTATATATAGATATATAATTATGCGTGCCTATCTATAGATAGACAAATGTGTATGCATAAAGTACCACGGACTATGATGGTTTTTAGCTATAGCCGTTTCCGAACATTCGCCTCCGGCAATGGGGAACACAATTTCGATTTCGTTCGATACCGCAAGTGGACTCGACGATTTACACATAAATAGGCATGCGCGCAGTCGGCGCACAACGTTCTCTCGGAAACTTACACGAACGCTCTTCGACTTTCTAGAAAGCTACTTTATTTTTCATTTTTATTTTTATTTTTACTAATTTCTTTATTTAAGGGAATCGAGAATTCCGAGTGAGAATCAATCGAGCAATGCTCGTCAATAATAACAACGATAATGCCTATTATAATAATATTAATAATATTGTAATTGTTAATATTTAATTTGTAAATACAATTTTTGAGACTATTCGCTTTCAAGTCGGGGGTCCTTATAACAGTTAAAAACTAGAACTAGTCCGGCATTTCTAAATTTGCGAACGTACCGTCCTTGAATTTAGTGACGTCGTTGTGTGACGCATGTTTTCTCTGTAAGGTATTAAACGGCACAATAAAGTCATCTGAGTTCCTGGACGGAATGAACGGTTCACTACATCTCGACTTTTTTTTTTTACGGAAGTCGGAATAAAACGAACTCAGCGAGCAACTCAAAGATCTCACGAATCGCTGAGCTCGGAAATCGGTACAAGCTAAATTTTACTGGAGTATCCCTCGAGGCGTTCGCACTGATCATAAGATATGAATAGAAATAAGGAAGAGTTTCCTCGGCAACGTCGTTCGAATTTTCATCAAGTTTTTCATTGGACTTTCCTAAAGTCTTTCTTTTAAAATTAGATTTTTCTCTTGTATTTATTTATCTATAAGTATTTGATGTTTTTTTAGCGAAAAAATGTTCATCGGTATTATGTAGTTATTGTGTATTCAAATTTTATATGCCTAGTTTTTTTCGAATCACAACTTTGAGTTCTGTGTAATGGACTTGCTCCGACAATGAAATAAAATAAAATTATAAATGTTATAAATTAAATTTTATAAATTTTATGAATATGATGAGGTGCCTTAAAATTAATTTTTTCTTGCCTCAAATAAATGGTTGTGTTAAGGTGCCAGGACGATGATCCGAGTTTGTCGAGGGTGACGAGAAGTCACGGTTATCCGCCTGCAACGAGGAACGCACCGCGAGACTCCAAGGGAAGGGGGGGGGGGGTGCAACTGCGGTGACCTTGAGGACGATTTCTCACGGCACCACGTTGCCTCCCGTCACGCTCGGTATGACGTCGGTCTTCCGACGAAGACGCCTCTCGACGAGTCGTCTTCCAAGAATTTATATTTTTTTATTTTATTTTATTTCCATAGTTTTTTTTTTTTTTTGCTTAGGCTCTCAGTTCGAAATCGGTAAACATCGCCTAATTCGATTTGCGCGTCGGATCGCCAGCGGGTACGAGGACAAGGACTCTCGAATCCGCCGGGGAAAAATATGGAAACGGCGAATGATGCCATTCGCGTCCCGTGGTCAACGCGACCTTGGCCGAACGACCGGGAGAGAGAACGCTCGAGATGCGCGCGCGAAGATCCGCTTTGCGGCGATGTCCGACGATCCTGAGAATTCATGATCAACACCGCCGCGTGACGCGTCGAGAAACGAACGAGCAAACTGTAGAGCCGGATGAGTCGAGTCTCGAATTCTCGATCAGCTAACCGAAATTTATTGGGCACTTTTTTTTTTCCTTCCCGCAATTCGCTTCCGGTGGAAAAATATTGCACAAATAATTATATTCAAAAAACACATCCGAGAGAAATTCTTAATGAAGAACATTTTTTTTTTTTTGTAAGCTACGCTCCATATAGAAAATTCAATAACTAACAGTGATTAAGAATAATTCAATTATTACAATAATTAAATACGTTCTCCCGGATTTTTATGGTCGACAAATGAAAATTGCTCAAACGGAAACGGGCCAAAATTGATTGAGAACAATTTTATAAAAAATTACTTCCGGTACAAAAATATCACACGGAAAAAAATGAAATAAATTTGAAAAACAGACTCCGAGAGAAATTTTTATAACGAAGTAAATTTTTTTTCGTGAAGTCGACCCTGAGTAGAAAATTCACTGATTGCAGTAATTACGTTCGTCCAGATTGTTACGAAGTTATGATTGACAAATGAAAGTTGCTCAATGGAAGCCGGGCCAAAAATGATTGCAAAAAAAAGAAAAGAATTAAAATATTACACAAGAAATAAAAATAATATAAGGAAAATCATATGCGAAAAATGTTTAATGAAGTAATTTGTTTCGTAAAGCCGGTCCCGAATGAATAATTCAATGATTATAATAATTGCATTCGCCCGGATTGTTACGGTCGGCGAATGAAAATTGCTGAAACGGAACAGGGCCAAAATCTATCGCGATCTTTCTTTTCTCTGAATTACCTCCGCCAATTCACTTGCGGTACAAAAACATTACAAAAAAAAAAATCCCTCTTCGAAAATAATTGAAAAAAATCATCCGAGAGAAATGTTTAATGAAGTAAATTTTTTTTTTTTTTCGTAAAGTCCCCCCCCCCCCGAATGAAAAATTCAATGATTACAATAATTACGTTCGCCCGGATTGTTATGGTTGACAAATGAAAATTGCTCAAACGGAACCGAGCAGTCTTGAGAACTCTCGCGGAGCAGCCCATTAATTACACAATCGCAACCGGAATTACTCTTAATTACCCGGTGATTACCCGCGCGTTGAGGCCGCGCTGTAATACGCTCACCGTCGTAGTTTGTTACGGCTGCGTGCTTACATATTTCTCCTCGTTCGGTTCAGCGAGTCGCTCTTTAAATTGTACGAATGCACGAATTTATATTGTTCGCGACGTAATAAGAGGACGTGTTAGCGTCCGACGTGGAACCGGGAGAAAGGAAGGCGTTCGTTCGAGAGTTTCTCGTTCGTTCGAAATTTCATCGCGCGGAACCGGGATACTCCTCGATAACAGCAGTCGAGGTCGCGCCATATCTAGGCATGTGGGTCCTCGGGGCGCGTGCGCGCGCAGGCCGCACGGAGCCCGACGCGGGGATTAAAGTAGTACTTGCGAACAGCCCGAGCCCACGTGAGTTCAGAGAGAATTGAGAGAGGAATTTCGAGCACTTATCGATGGGATAAAAATCTGAAAAAAATCAAGCATATTTAAGGTTCTGAAAAGATTGATTTTCCATAATAATAATTCCAAAATCTTATTAACAAATTAATTTAAAAAAAAACATTGTTCAACAAATCCCCCGGCAACTTAAATTTTTGTTCATGTAAATAGAATTTTTTTCATCTTTTCGAATACGTGTGAATTTTTTTTCAGAATTTTATCTAATTTTTGAAAATTACGTTTTTTTATTAACTAAAAACGTGATTTTCAAAGATTACACATAATTCTGAAAAAATTCATACGTATTCAGAAAAATTAACAAATGATTTTCACAACAACAACAAAAAGTTCGGTTGCCGGGTGATTTGTCAGGAAATTTTTTTCTTTCGTTAATTTGTTGATAACACATTTTGGAATTATTATTATGTGAAATTAATCTTTTCGGCACGTTTAATATGCTTGATTTTTTTTAGAAGATTTTTATAGCATCGACAAGTGTTTGCAATTCCCCCAACATTTCTCTGAAACTTATGCGAAGTGAACACCATTCGCAAGACCTACCTTAAACGTACCGAAGGAGGGAATAGTAGGTTACCGCTACTCGCACTGTCACCGGAGATAAATCTCGTCGGTGGTTAGAGCCATGCGGTGAACGAAGGAGAGACCATCTTTCCTTAATGTGGCGAAGATTTATGATGAAAAAAAAAAAAAAAACATTACCACAATCAATCGAATATTTTTTTTATAGTCGTCATTCCATGTTTGTTGGCATGACGATATAACAAACTTGACAATTTTAAAAAATCAAAGGCCGTTCGTGGTTGCACCGATGTAAATCATTTTTTAAAAATTAATGAACTGTATAATCGTACAAAAAAGTAAATAAATCGTATTCTCGTAGAAAAAAAATAAATAAATTGTCTTCTCGTACAAAAAATATAAATAAATTGTATTCTTGGACAAAAAAAATAAATAAATTGTACCTTACAGAAATACAAATAAATTGTATTCTTGTACAAAAACATATCTAAATTGTATTCGCGTACAATAAAATTATAAATTGTACGACGATTATTGAGAAATAAATCCGCGTTGATTTTAGTTTTAGACCAGGATGGGTTGGAGAGAACCGATTCTTGGTACCCTCCGGGACTGACCTTCCTCACGCGAGGGGGGGGGGGGGGGGGGGGGGATGCCTCGGGACAGTGGTTCATCATAATCGTCGGGAGAGGATAGTAGACGAGCCTCGGAGTCCCGATGCGGTCTGCGCTCAACCCTGTCGAGAGGCTGCGATCGCGTCATCGGAAAGAAATGTCTAGGCCGAAGAATAGATATCCTGGGCGTGGCCGATATTGTCCGAACCGTGACGAAACCTGAGAGGGACATTCCTACGAGGTCTTTATAAAAAATTAAAAAAGAACGACGGCACAAAACAGCAAAATCTCCCGCACCTTTCACACCTGCGCCAAGTCTATAAATTATAGTAAAAAAAAAAAAATAAATAAATAACTTGATACATTTTTTTAAATGTACATTATTTAAGCAATTAATTTCTCCGGAAAGTCGTTACGAAATGTGTGCTACGTTCGAAATTCATTTAAACATTTTTTTTTTTTAACTGAACCAATGTATAACTTAATAACTTAATAAAAAAATTAATTAAGCAATTATTTTCTACAGAAAGTCGGAGCAAAATGTGTGCGACGTTCGAACTTCATTCAAACATTTTTTTCAAACTCAATAAATGTACCGCACAACGCATAGCCAAAGTCCACCAATTATAGTTAAAAAAAATGACTCAATAAAAAAATTAATTAAGCAATTATTTTCACTAGAAAGTCGAAGCAAAGTGTGTGCCGCGTTCGAACTTAATTTAAACATTTTTTTAAACTGAATCAATGTACCGCACAACACATAGCCAAATTTCAACGGGACTATTCGTCACGTCGCGTCTTCCACACCTGAGTCAAGTCCACACAATTATAATTGTTAAAAAACTTAATAAAAAAAAAAAAAAAAACGTAAAAAATAAAATTTAATTGCGCAATTATATTCTCTAGAAGGCCGGTGCGAAATGTGTGTTACCTTCGATAATTATTTTTTAATTATTATTATTATTTTTTTTTTCACTAAATCCATATACGGCTCAACACTCGCGCGGAATTCGAGGAACCGACTATGAGAACGCTGCATTCTCACGATTACATGACGGCTCTTTCATCGCAATTAAAAATTAATTGGTAAATTAGTTTTGCTTATACGCATACAAATTAAAACACATAAAAGAAAGAAAAAAAAACAAAAACAAAAACAAACCAAAATTGTGGAAAGTTCGATGCGCTTTAATTGATAGAAAATTTTCGCGTGTCTCCGTTTCATGCCACGCGATCTGTTTAGTCAGCGAAATCGGTAGTCGGTTAGTTTTGTTTTTTTTTTTTTTTTTTTTCCGCGCGCAAGTGAAAGTGTCCCTCGATCGGGTTTGCCTTCTCGGTCTCGCACGCGCGGGTCGCTTAGAAAAAGACCGGTGCATACCTCGCCGATTCGTTGTTCCAACGTTATTACAGTGTTGCTCACACAAGCGTAGCCGCACACGTTCGCGTTTGTGTTTCGCTGGTTGCGGCCGGTGCGAGTCCGGCTACGGAGTCTCTCATTCGACCTGCTGGCGAAAACCGGACGGGCGCGAACGACTTTCAGCGTGCCCACGACGCGCCGAGTCGCCGCCCAAAGACAACTCGCCGTATTTTCGTTACCGGTCGACGGATTGCGAACGCCACGTGAAATCGAGTCGGGATAAAATATAGGGAAGAGCGGGGCAAGATGGGACAGCGGGGCGAAACGCAATTTGCCAATAATTTTTGGATTGAACTGTGGGGCAATACGGGACGGAAAATCCGGATGTATCCGTGGGGTAAAATGAGGCATCCTGAAATTATTTATTTATTTATTTACTATTATAATGTACAGGTCTTGCTTTGCGAACGCCGCGTGAAATCGAATCGGGATAAAATATCGGGAAGAGCGGGGCAAGATGGGACAGCGGGGCGAAACGCAATTTGCCAATAATTTTTGTATTGGACTGTGGGGCAAGACAGGACAGAAAATTCGGATGTATCCGTGGGGTAAAATGAGGCATCCTGAAATTATTTATTTATTTATTTACTATTATAATGTACGGGTCTTGCTTTGCGAACGCCGCGTGAAATCGAATCGGGATAAAATATAGGGAAGAGCGGGGCAAGATGGGACAGCGGGGCGAAACGCAATTTGCCAATAATTTTTGGATTGAACTGTGGGGCAAGACGGGACAGAAAATTCGGATGTATCCGTGGGGTAAAATGAGGCATCCTGAAATTATTTATTTATTTATTTACTATTATAATGTACGGGTCTTGCTTTGCGAACGCCGCGTGAAATCGAATCGGGATAAAATATAGGGAAGAGCGGGGCAAGATGGGACAGCGGGGCGAAACGCAATTTGCCAATAATTTTTGGATTGAACTGTGGGGCAATACGGGACAGAAAATTCGGATGTATCCGTGGGGTAAAATGAGGCATCCTAATAATTATTTATTAATTTACTATAATAATGTACGGGTTTGTGAACGCCACGTGAAATCAAATCGGGACCAAATATAGAGAAGAGCGGGGCAAGATGGGACAGTGGGGCAAAACGGGACAGAAAATCCGGATGTATCCGTGAGGTAAAATGAGACATCCTGAAATTATTTATTTATTTATTTACTATAATAATGTACGGGTCTCGGTTTGGGAACGCCACGTGAAATCGAATCAGGACGAAATATAGAGAAGAGCGGGGCAAGATGGGACAGCGGGCTAAACTCAATTTGCCAATAACTTTTGTATTGGACAGTGGGGTAAAACGAGACATGTAAAAGTTATTAGAAAATTGCGTTTTTCTAAGTGTCCTATTTTTATCCCGCTCCACTCCATATAGATGAAGCGCAACCAGAAGGGCGTACCGCTTACATTAATGCACGGCTTTTACGTCCCTTTGATATTAAACCGTTCATTTATATCGACAAGCAGTTCTCCACGTTAAACATTTGTCAATGTTCATCGGAACATTTTGATATGTATATATGCATGTGTGTACGTATATATTTTATTCTGAACTCGTATGTGCGCATATCCTGATATGATAATTAACGAGCGAAGGCTGCGAGATCGAAGGATCGTGGCCTTTTTATTATTCCGAGGAGAGAGAAGGTCGCCTCGAACTACCCCACCACCTATTTCGCGATCTGTCGATCCTTCGATCTCACCGGTCGTATTATATCCTTGCCGGTTCTCGAGGATACTCGATAACACTCGAGGGACATTAAAATGAAATTTAATGCTTATTTAATTTTATCTTTTTTTTTTTTTTTGGTTAAATTTTTATGCTGATTTTTATTTTATTTTATTTTATTTTTTTTGTCAATCGGCATTTCGTTATAAAAATCTGATAACTAATTTTTCAAATCTTAAATGCTCGTCGGCCGACGTATAAAACTCGGCAACGTCATTTGAAACTCAATATAAAAAAAGTATCGACGATTTTACGGCGATAGTTTCCTAACGCGTTTTAGCTCGAGGCGATTAAAATGAAATCGAATTAATTTTTTTTTAATTTTAAATGCTCGTCAGTCGACGTACAAAACTCGGCAACGGTACTTGATAGTCTGTATGAAAAAGTATCAATGATTTTATGGTAATAGTTTCCTAACGCGTTTTAGCTCGGGCCGATTAAAATGAAATCGAACGTAATTTTTTTTTCTATAATTTCTTAGAGCATCGAAGAAAATTAATTTTTCAGCAATCGACGTTTTATTATTAAAATCTGACAAGTAATTTTGTAAATATTAATTTTCGTCGATTACATAAAACGGTACTTGTAACTCAATATAAAAAAAGTGTCAGAGATTTTATGGTAACAGTTTCCTCGTGCATTTTAGTTCGAGGCGATTGAAATAAAACCGAACTTATCTTTTTTTCTATAAATTCTTAAATCATCGGAGGAAACAAATGTTTTGTCAGTCGGCATTTCATTACTAAAATCGCTTACCTAATTTTGTAAAGATATTAAGATTCGTCAATCGTTACACAAAAGGTTCGATAACGGTACTTGAAGCTCAATGCGAAACAGCATCAATTACTTCATCCTAATAGTTTCTTAATGTGCTTTGGCTCGCCAAAAAAAAAAAAAAAGATATTTTTTTTTCGATAATGAACGACTTCCCTCGCCCCGCCCACATTTGCAACATGTCGTCGATTACTCCATCGCAAGGCCGTTAACCGCGAGCGGTGCGTTGCGGCATCTGATGCAAAAATTCTCCGTGGGGATTTTCTTTGATTCGTTAAATATAGGTTATCGACTCCGTTATTTCTTTGACAGTTCAGTGACGTGGCACGAGATTCCTCTCTCGTTTGAGGGAAGACTAAACACGTATGAGTGCTAGAGAGACGGAATTGCAATATTGAATACATTTTCACCGAAACGATTCGATAAAATGAAAAACGAATTGCGGGACGCACTGCGTTAATCAAATACGCATCGAGCGCCACAATTCGTTTTTTTATTTTATAAAACCGTTTCGGAGAAAAATGGTTTGAAAATATTTGGAGGTTACTCCGTGCGAGAAGCGTGCCTAAAGTATGAGAAGCGTGCGTAAAGTACGAGAAGCGTGTGTAAAGTACGAAAAGCGTGCCTAAAGTATGAGAAGCGTGCCTAAAGTACGAGAAGCGTGCGTAAAGTACGAGAAGCGTGCCTAAAGTACGAGAAGCGTGCCTAAAGTACGAGAAGCGTGCCTAAAGTACGAGAAGCGTGTGTAAAGTACGAAAAGCGTGCCTAAAGTATGAGAAGCGTGCCTAAAGTACGAGAAGCGTGCGTAAAGTACGAAAAGCGTGCCTAAAGTACGAGAAGCGTGCCTAAAGTACGAGAAGCGTGCGTAAAGTACGAGAAGCGTGCCTAAAGTACGAGAAGCGTGCCTAAAGTACGAGAAGCGTGCCTAAAGTACGAGAAGCGTGCCTAAAGTACGAGAAGCGTGCCTAAAGTACGAGAAGCGTGCGATAAAGTAAAATCGTCCCGATAAAATAAAGCGCCATTTACGCTACTCTCGGCAGGCGCGAAAAGTAGCACTTTTCATACATGAGTCACATAAAAACCTCATTCATTGCTTTAAAACGCTTGTGATTTTTAGTTTAAAAAAAAAAATAGAAAATTTGCTGTGTAGCGTATTCCCTTGATTCCGAAAACGTTAGAGGAAATATCCGTTAACCCAATTAGTTCCGTGGTCGAGTGGCCTGCGCGAAGATCGTCGTCCGCGCCGGCGTGTGCGATGGAACGTGCGCGCGCAGCGATTAGCATCGACGAGGCGCACTACCGTGCTCCGAGGCACCGCTCTCTATGTACCGCGAGAGTTAAACCGCGACGACAAAACCGCTATATCTCCGGCAAGACCGTTCAAGAATCGAGAGAAAAAAAGATTGAATACAAAAAAAAAAAGAAAAAAAAAAAAAAAATACACTACCTGTGCGCGGTCGAACTCGAACCGCTCGACCGCCGTAATCGGCTCGGCGCGTGACGCAACACCTCCGCCGTTACAGTCCTTTCCTTTGTACACGGTGTTGGGGTTTCTATGTGTGTGTCTACAAACTGTATCATTTCGACAGAAGCGTTAAACATCTCGAGCCTTCGAGCGACAAATATACATCGAGGGACGATCTTTGCATTATGAAAAAAAAATAATTCAACTCTTAGATTGTGCAATCCGGTGTCGACTGGAAATCGCCGAGGGGAAGAAAAACGCATATTTACTCGGCGATAAACCTTCGGACATCGGAACGCCGCGCCAACGAACGAGTCCACGATCGGCTAAACGATTTGTTCTGCATTCAAACGTTTCTTGTCGAGGGAGCGTGTTTTTGAAGTTAAAAAAAAAATGATATAATTCACGAGACGAAATTATGCAAAATTGACCAGAAAAATAATGTAAAGGTAACGCGAAGAAAATAGTAAAATTGAGGAGAAAAATAATTGCAAAATGTGCAAGACGGGCGGTGAAAAAAATAATAATAATTAAACCGTAGATTGTGAAATCCGGTGTTGACTAGAAATTGCCGAGGGGAAAATCATACGCATATTTACTCGAGCATAAATCTTCGGACGTCAGAGCGCTTCGCTAACGAACGATCGACAAAACAATTTCTTGTGCATTTAATAAACACATCTTGTCGACGGATCGTATTTTTTAAATTGAAAAAAAAAAAAAAAAACAATTGTAAAACTAACGAGACGAAATATTGCAAAGGTGACGAGAAAAAATATTGTACAATTGTCGAGAAAACATATTGTAAAATTTACACGAAAAAATATTGAAAAATATTCATGAAAAAAGTCGGAAATTGTGAAAGAAAAAAAAAAGTCGGAAATTGTGAAAGAAAGAAAAAATTCGGAAATTGTGAAAGGAAGAAAAAAGTCGGAAATTGTGAAAGGAAGAAAAAAGTCGGAAATTGTGAAAGAAAGAAAAAAGTCGGAAATTGTGAAAGAAAGAAAAAAAGTCTGTTAAATACACAAGCCACTTTAATTTAACGGCTGATCGTTAGCGCCCGTGCGAGAATAGTCAAGATCCTCGACCCTCGTTGCCTCGGTCCGATGATTAGCGAGTAACGATGTCCGGCGCGGAGAGTCTAAGAGAGTCAATGTCTCTGAGTGAGCGATCAAGCCGAAGGTCCCCCCGCTTCTCGGACTTTCAACGAAAATCGCACGTGGCGAGGTCGGGTCAAGGTGAAATTCGCCTCTCGATGGCGCAGCCAAGATATCGGCTCGCCAAACTGCCCCGGTCCGGCACGAGTTACGTGTCGTTGAAATGAATGAAATCCACCGATTCGAGGGCGCGTTGACCACTTTGAGACAAGTCGATCGTCGAAACTCGTAAATTCGTTAAAAGTTGCACCGGTGTTTCCCGTTTGTAATTGCGTCGCGATAGCGCGCGTAAACTAACACGTGTCCGTGAACTCGCGCGCGCCGTCGCCGATGCGACGAACGCCGCGTTAAATTTGCCTGGAACGAAATCCTGTTATGTCTCACGGGGGGGGGGAAACGCCGCCGGTCTTGACCGACGCTTTTATGTACAGTAGAACCTCGATTTTCCGCGGCGCTTTCAATCGCATACCGTTCCACATTCGTTCGTTATTGGGGAAATAAATCGTTGACCGCAAAAAGCGTTACACAGTAAAAAATAATTTCGTAAAATTGGAATACGGAGTTTCGTAAAAACAATTTTGTCAAATAAGTGACAACTCTTTTTTTCAGGTTTAAATATGCAAATCTGTCGATTTATTTCTCGCGTCATTAACAGTTTTAGTTTGTACTTTTGTTTGCAAAACTTGAGGCGGATGGTGCGATTGAAAAAAATAAGAAATAAGAAATTGTTAAAAGAAATTTTAAATTTTTTGTTAAAAGTACAAACTTTTTTTTACTATAACGCACAGAACTTTGTTCAAGTGTACATTGCAAATATCTGACACTTGCTTAATTATCGGATCAAAAAGTTTACGTATTCAATGTGCAACACGTTAGTAAGTTTTTCACCGTTTCATTGTAACACTTGTTTGTCAAACCTCACAGCGTTAAGGTAGTCCTTGCGAATAGTGTTAAGTTCGCATAAGTTTCAGTGAAATGAGAGAGAATTGCAATCACTTTTGGATGGTATAAAAATCTGAGAAAAAAATCAGGCATATTAAAGGTGAAAAGATTAATTTTGCATAATAATAATTCCAAAATGTTATTAAAAAATTGATTAAAAATAAAATTGATCAACAAATCACCCGCAAACCCAACTGTTTTTTCAGTGAAAATGATTCGTTCACTTTTCTGAATACGTATGAATATTTTCAGATTTTTACATTCGTTTTGAATTTTGTGACTTTCCACACATTTTTCCCATACAAAAAAAAAACAAAAAAATTGAACTGAATTTAAAAATCTGAAAAGCTTAATACGTATTCAGAAAAGCGAACGAATCGTTTTCATTTTTAAAAAGTTAAGTTTCCTGGAGATTTGTTGAAGCATTTTCGAATTTTCGTTAATTTTCGTTAATCCGAACGAGTTCCAGTCCCGATTGATTCAGACAAACGAGGTTCTACTGTACACGATATTATCGAGCATAAGCGTACATGCTCGTGTACGAAAAATAATGGTGATGTTTAACGAGGCCTACTTTTTTCGGTTACCGGCGAATACTCGGTCAACGAGCGAGCCCAGCGCGCATGCGCACGGACGCGAGGAGACGAAATTTAAACGGTGAAAGTACCGTCTTGATGAGCCGATCTCTCCGAATATCGAAGCTCGGATGTTTCGTAATGTTGTCCTTTTCGAAGATCCAAAAAAAAATAATGACGAACGTCGAAACAGAAAAATTTTACGGTGAAGTAGAATTCATGAAAAATCCACTAGACGAAAGGTCGGAATTCGTGGATGAAGAATTAATGAGACTTCGCACGCCGTCAATTAACTTGCGGATGCGATTATTCGTGTAAAAAGTACCTTTGTTTTTCTTCGATAGACAATTGACGTGTGTCATTCAAATACCTTATGTACGATCGACTATGCAGGATTGTTAAACGTCTCGTAATCACCAATAATCGATCGATTACCCTCGATTGAGATTTGTGACGCAGATGTAACGATTTGTCACAAAGTGCGAATGCCGTAGCATTGAATGATAATTACAAATTAAGTATATAAATAAAAAGGAATTATAATTATAATTATTAAAACGCTCGAAGAGTCTGCCTCGAATCGTCAAGGTCGCATGAAAAAAAAAAAATCGACCGCGCCGCAAAACGCACCGTTCACCGCGACAATTCCCCGTCGGATAACTTCGAGTAAACGAGAGCAAGAATTACCGGTCGTTGGTCTCCTCCGTCCGGTTATGCGAACCGATCATAATCGATCGATTATCTCCTATGATTCGTAATCATAATAATAATAAACATAAAAAAGTTCTAAGGTCTGCGTCGAATCGTCAAGGTCGGATAAAACAAAATCGACCGCACCATTCCACAAAGTGAGAATGTCGAAGTATTGAATTATAATTAAAAATAAATAAATAAATGATTATTCCGCGCATGCCTGCCAAATCACACGTCGTCAGACTTGACGCTTGAAGCTGCGACAATAACTCGCTAAATGCAATTTTCTACTTTGTTATCGACGAATGTCAAAAAACGCGTTTTTACGATTGACGAACAAGCCAAGGCTAAGCTATTCCTTGCTACAGAATCAATTGTATTCTTATAAGCAAATAAACACATACAAACATACAAAAAAAATAATAATAATGAATATAAGAACGGTCTGTCTCGAATCGTCAAGGTCGCATGAAAAAATAATCGAGCGCACCGGTCACCGCGACGAAATCCCCGTCGGATTACTTCTCGCAAACGAGAGCAAGAATTATCGGTCATCGGTCTCCTCCCTACAGTTACGCAAAGTTAATAATGATCGAGAGAATTTTATTCTCGACGAATGCAGCTAATAATCGATCGATTACCCTCCTTTGATTTGTGACGCAGATTTAACGATTTTTTAACGAGTATTCAATTATATTAAAAAAAAATAAGAATAGCAATAATAATAATAATAATAAATAATATTACAACGGTTGAAGGGTTTTACCTCGAATCGTCAAGGCCGCACAAAGAAAATAATCGACCGCACCGTTCACCGCGACAAAATCCCCGTCGGATTACTTCTCGCAAACGAGAGCAAGAATCACCGGTCATCGGTCCCCTCCGTCCAGTTATGCAAAGTCAATAATGATCGAGCGAATTTTATCGTCGGCGAATGCAGGTGCAACGGCATCTGACGTCACGGCCCATTGTTCCTAAGCGGGGGAGCAACGACTGAGCAAGCTATCGAGTCGCGTTGTTCCGCACAACAATAAAAAAATAAAAAAAGTATACAAAGCACGCGAGAGTTTTACGAGCCTTTCTTACCACTGGGGGTTCGCGGAGTTAGTTCGCGAGTGGCGGCGCTGCGCGCGCACAGTGGACGGGCGAGCGCCGTTCCGGCCGCACGTCGGAAGGATTCGTTCGTTTCCTCGTATCCGGCAATTTCTCCGCATCTCTACCGGGCGAGTTTTCTAAAACTCTTTTATTAACATAATCGCTCGCACGCCAACATTGTGTGTGTGTGTGTGTGTGTATCGAGTCAATTAGCGATAGAGCGCCGAACGAGCCTCGATTCTTCGACGCATTCCCTCGGGACTGGCATTGTACAGGGAATTAGCGAAAAGACTTTCTTTCGGCGAGCTCGATTCTCTCGCAATAGCCCGCACACTGACACGGCAGCGAACTTCTCGGCTCATTCGCATTCCACACCGAGCGGCAATCGCTCCATCAATCTTGCCAGCGAACGTATCCTACCTATATATACGTGTATATATTACTTTCGAACACTACAGTGGATAAAATGTATTCCACCGTGATAGGTATAGATATTGTTTCGTTGGTACTTTCATCGCCGGTATCGTTTTCTCCGTGCAGCGGCTACTTCGATCGAAAAAGATTAAAAAAGAAATTATAAAAACACATGTTTCGTTCGTTACGTTAATGCCTTGCTTCACCGGTGACTTTCAGCGCCAGTTGTCCGATCACGGCCCGCGAGCCATTAGCAAGTGTTGGACGCCTATCGAGGAACATTTAATAGATCGGATTTGTCCGTCTCCGACGATTGTCCGTGTTTTTTTCTTTGTTTGTAAATACTCGAAATAAAATGTATTTCACCGTGATAGGTATAGATATTTTTTCGTTGGTACTTTCATCGCCGCTGTCGTTTTCTCCGTACAGCGGCTACTTCGATCGAACGAGATAAAAAAATAAATAAATTAAATAAAACTCATGTTTCGATCGTTCGTTCGATTAATGCCCAGCTTCACCGGCGACTTTCAACGTCGGTTGTCTAATGACTGTCCGAGCCATCAGCAAGTGTACGACGCACATCGAGGAACATTGAATCGAGAGGCTGTCGCGTCTCTTAAGAGGGTTAGAATTGTGCATCTCCGTCGACCGTCTGTTTTTTTTTAATTTTCTTAAATACTGCAAGCAAAATATATTCCACCGTGATACCTATAGATATTGTTTCGTCGGTAGTTTCATCGTCGGTATAGTTTTCTCCGTGCAGTTGCTACTTCGAGCCAAGTAAAAAAAAAAAAAAAAAAAATCCATCGTTCCATTAACGTCTCGCTTCACGGGCGACTTTCAGCGCCAGTTGTCCGACGACCGTCCGGGCGATTAACAAGTGCAGTTGTATAGGTTAGATTCATCCGTCGAATCGTCCGTGTTTCTCTTTTTTGCAAATACCGTCATCGAATGATATTCTGCTGTGTTACGTATATACATTGTACAGATATTGTTTCGCCGGATATCGTTTTCTCCGCGCAGTTGTTACTTCGAGCGGAGGAAAAAAAAAAACAAAAAACACATGTTTCGTTCGTTCCATTAACGTCTTGCTTCACCGGCGACTTTCAGCGCCAGTTGTTCGACGACGCTCCGAGCGATTAACAAGTGTAGGACACACATCGAGGAATATTGAATAGATACTCGACTATCTCCGTCGATAGTCCGTGTGTGCTTTTTTTTTTTTTTTTTGTGCCGCGGAATTGTGTCCGCAGCTCGCCGGACTGTCCTCTAGGCGCGCACAATGGCGGACCGGCGGAGAACTATGCGTGCGCGCGTGCGCCGAGTTCCGGGGCGCTGCCCACGTATTGGCCGCACCGAGCGTTGGCCCGCAGCCGGTCCGGCAGCATTTCACGCAGTCGTTGCGCACGGTCGTGGGATCCCGTCTGTGCATACAGAGAGTTGTCCGTACACTCGGCGGCACTCGAGTCTAAAATTGCGGGAGTTATACGGCGAGGAGCCTAACCAACCGCCCGGCCACTCGAGGCGTCTCGGCCGCTGCCTAGTTATAAGCACCTACCGAGGTGCTGAAGATCCATATGCGAGGCACATCAGGCTCGTCGCAGTGCTCGCAACCACTTGGAGGAAAAAATAAATGTGTTCTCTGGTGACTTTCGCGAAGTTCGTTCGGGAATAACCGAGTTTCGGTGCGGTCACGTCTCGCGAGACTATTCTTCGTTCTTCTGTGAGACTGTTGATTTTTTACTCCTCGGGACATGCCGCGCGACGACGGGAGTCGAGATGTGGCGCTTTAGCGATTCAGTCAGAGGCGTTTATATGAAAGCGCGAAGAAAATGGCTGGTGAAAGATGGTTCTCGATCGCAGTGGCGAATACAAGCGCCGGTTTGTGGAATAATAAAATGCATGGAAGTATATATGGAATATAATTATAGTTGCGAAAGTATATTTGAAATATACTTATAGTTGCGAAGGTATATTTGAAATATACTTATAGTTGCGAAAGTATATTTGAAAAATACTTATAGTTGCGAAGGTATATTTGAAATATACTTATAGTTGCGAAGGTATATTTGAAATATACTTATAGTTGCGAAGGTATATATGAAATATACTTATAGTTGCGAAAGCATATTTGAAAAATACTTATAGTTATGAAAGTATATTTGAAATATACTTATAGTTACGAAAGTATCTTTGAAATGTACTTATGGTTATGAAAGTATATATTACTATTATTACTAGGTTATTCATTGGATCTGGAGAGTTTCAATTCCTCTGAGGACCGAAAGCATACAACGGACGAGAATGTACGGAAAAGTGAGAGAATACGGAGAGTAGTGACAGAGATAAAGCAGCGGCATCAAAGGTGAACAGTGAGCGTAAAGTACATATGAACAAAAGAAGATCCTTAGATATGCGATTGGAAGCAAGAGAAAATAGTTAGAAACAATGAGGTTAGGATATTATGATTTTAATGTTGTTGGCCTTCTGCTTCGCGTCGCTCGCGACTGATCAGATGTTGCAAGAGCCGGACCTTGAAGTCGTCGAGAGAGGCGATTTCCCGATATATATGAAATATACTTATAGGCATGAAAGTGTATATGAAATATACTTATAGTGATGAAAGTATATATGAAATTACTTATAGTGACTAAAGTGTATATATGAGATATATTCAGGAGCATAACCAACCGCCCGGCCACTCGTCGTGTCTCAGCACTGCTTAGTTATGAGTACCCATCGTGACGGAAACCCATATGCGAGGCACATTGACTCGTCGCAATGCTGGCAACCACTTGGAAGAAATGTGTTCGTCTCTGGTGCCTTTCGCGAAGTTCATGCGAGAATAACCGAGTTCGCTGCGGTCACGTCTCGAGATACTATTCTTCGTTCTTCTGTCAGAATGTTGATTTTTTTTACTGCACGGAACATGCCGCTCGACGACACAAGTCGAGATGCGGCGTTCGAGGAGCGTTTCGGTCGCGGAGGTATTTCTTTCTTGCATTACTCCCCACGGTGTAATAGGGCTAATTACTTTCAAGAGAGTAACAGGGCTCAGTACTCCTTAGGGAATAATAGGGCTCCCTATTATTCCCTAAGGAGTACGACCATATAATACGACCATTCCATAGGGCGTATTATATATAGCGCTCATTACTCTATAGGGAGCAATTGGGGTCATTATTCCCTAGCGAGCAATTGGACTCACCACTCCTTAGGAAATAATACTCCTTAGGGAGTGCTCCTGCTTAGAGAGCAATAAAATTCGATACTGCCTAGGGAACATCATGTAATATGGCTCATAATATAATAGGGCTCATCATTCCACAGGGCGTATTACATATATAGCGCTCATTGCTCTATAGGGAGCAATTGGGGTCATTATTCCCTAGCGAGCAATTGGGCTCACCACTCCTTAGGAAATAATACTCCTTAGGGAGTGCTCCTGCTTAGAGAGCAATAAAATTCGATACTCCCTAGGGAACATCATATAATATGGCTCATCATATAATAGGGCTCATTATTCCATAGGGCGTATTACATATATAGCGCTCATTGCTCTATAGGGAGCAATTGGGGTCATTATTCCCTAGCGAGCAATTAGACTCACCACTCCTTAGGGTATAATAGGGCTCGCTATTCCTTAGGGAGCAATAAAATTCGATACTCTCTAGGAAACAATAGGACCCATTACTCCCTAGGGAGAATTCGGGTCATTCCTCCCTAGGGAGTAATCGGACTCACTACTCCTTAGGGAATAATGGGGATCACTACCCCTTAGGGAGCAATACACCTCCATATTCTCTAGAGAACAATAGGTCTCATTATTCCCTAGGGAGCAATAGGTACTCACTGCTCCTTGGGGAGCAATAAAACTTCACATTCTCTAGAGAACAATAGGTCTCATTACTCCTTAGGGAGTAGTGAGTCCTAGGGAGTTTTTGTCCCTTTGCTCGCTGGGGCAGCAAGCTTCACACTCGGCGACAATTGTGCACTTCCCTCCCTTGTTATATTCATATAGTATATTATATAAACTGTTTCGTTCGCATTGGGGAAAAAAAAAAAATACCGATTGTGGAATAATAATAAAAGTTACGAAAATAAGAGATTTCGACAATCTTTCAGCCCCTCCTGTAAATCATCCCCGAAGGTAGAAGCTGAGTCAGAACTGTGAGAACATCGAAGCGGAAACCCGGGTCGGCGCCGTGAACGCTACAGGTATATTACCACGAAGGACCTCGTCGTTTGCTCGCACAGAATAACGTAGAAGGCGGCTACAAAGGTCTATTCTCGGATTCACGAGAGAGAAAGAGAGAAATGGATTTACGCTCTAAAAGCTGCAGTGTGAACCCTTCAAAAATTAAGTTAAATTGTGTATAAAAAAAATAGTTCAAATTAAAAATTAAAAAATCATACAAATTTATCAACCGAAATCCAAGTTGAAAAGTATTCGAACAGAATAACATGCAAGACGCTACAAAGGTCTATTCTTGGATTCACCAGAGCGAGTCGAATTTATACTCTCGAAACTATAGCGTGAAGTCTCGAAAAAATTGTATTAAATTAAATTGCATTAAAAAAAAAATCATGAAAAATTGTCAAACGAAATGAAAATTGAAATGTCCCCATACAGAATAACATGCAAGTTGCTACAAAGATCTATTCTCGGATTCACCAGAGCGAGTCGGATTTATACTCTCGAAACTATAGCGTGAAGCCTCAAAAAAAAAATTGTGATAAATTAAATTTCCTAAAAAAAAATCATGAAAAATTGTCAAACGAAATCGAAGTTGAAGAGTCCCCATAAAGAATAACATGCAAGTTGCTACAAAGGTCTATTCTCGGATTCACCAGAGCGAGTCGGATTTATACTCTCGAAACTATAGCGTGAAGCCTTAAAAAAAAATTCTAATAAATTAAGTTGGATAAAAAAAAAAAACCAAAAATATCATGAAAAATTTTCAAACGAAATCGAAGTTTAAAAATCATGAACGAGAGTTCCGGAGATTCCCCTCGGTGATCCGAAGACACCGTCCGCCCACGTACTCGAGTAGCCTCGCGCACTGGTCGCCCGAGTCGTTTATTCCCGTCACGCGACGTATCCGTCTTCCCGGCGTCGCACCGACCCGCGCGCCGCGTCCATCGGCATACGAGAGACACCGTGCATAATAGTCGTAATACGTGAGAGCGTCGGCGACGGCGATACAACGTAAATATACATGCGCGAGTGTTTCAACGGCGAGTTCTCGTTCGGCGAACGTTCGGCCGGTACTTGTTGCCAGCGCGTATACCTTCCCGCCAACCCTACGGCACACCGGGGACACGCCTGGAATCACAATTTCATATTCTCCAACCGGTCTTTTCGCCGCGTGGTAGAGGACGGAGTTTCAGGGATCGAAGTATTGCCGGGCGAGGCGCCCGAAGCACGCTGACGCGAAGGTAATCGAACCAACATTCGTCCAGGCGTGCGCGACTGTCCGAGAGGATCTTGCCGGATACCGGACGAGATCCGAGAGTGAAAGAACACTCTCGTAAAAAAAGAAATAAACTAAACAATAGGACTCGACAGGTTCTCAACACTCAGCTCGGAGTTTGCCAGTTTGCAACCTTCGGACGGTTGTAATAACAAAATTTGTAAATAATAATAAATTATTGTAATAATTATATTATTATTATTATTATTATTATTATTAGTAGTATTATTATTTGTAAGATCCGAGAGTGAAAGAACACTCTCGTAAAAAAAGAAATAAACTAAACAATAGGACTCGACAGGTTCTCAACACTCAGCTCGGAGTTTGCCAGTTTGCAACTTTCGGACGGTTGTAATAACAAAATTTGTAAATAATAATAAATTGTTGTAATAATTATATTATTATTATTAGTAGTAGTAGTATTATTATTTGTAAGATCCGAGAGTGAAAGAACACTCTCGTAAAAAAAGAAATAAACTAAACAATAGGACTCGACAGGTTCTCAACACTCAGCTCGGAGTTTGCCAGTTTACAACTTTCGGACGGTTGGAATAACAAAATTTGTAAATAACAATAAATTATTGTAATAATTATATTATTATTATTATTATTATTATTTGTAAATAATAATAGTGATAATAAGTTAACCTGAGCAGTGTTAGATTGACACGGAAAAAATGACTTAGTTGTACTGGAAGAAGGAAGTTTTACTATCGGCGAAAATCACCTCATATGTGAGGAGTCAATGTAAATGATTTTTTTTTTTTTTAAGATTTTAAAGGTTTGTTGCACGTTCGATCGTGTAATAGAATTCAATGCGTTCCCAACCCACCGTTCATTGTGTCAGTTCGCACCTTTCAGACCGTTGGAATAACAAAGTTTCCAAAAAAGAAAAAAACTAATAATAATAAATTAACCTCAGGGCACTTTTTTGGGCCGGAAAAAACGAATCAGTTCTACCGAAAAAGGCGAGGAATTTAATTCTCCGAGAGAACAACACCGTGCCCTAGGAGTGAATGTAAAAATGATTTTCTAAAGATTTTACGGGTTCGTTGGACGTTCGATCGTTTCGCTTTGTCCTCCCTCCCGATGCTAAATAGACGGATAGAGCTCCGGCAAAGTGTGTTATTCGTTCTCAAGGACGCGGCGATAAATAGAGAGTCGAGGAGAGTCGATAAAAATCGTTGGCTCGCCAGTCACGGCGCTGCGGCATTATCGAGTTAAATTACCCGGCCCGATGTGTCAATGACTGGCTCAACGCTGTATATTTACGAGAAGACTGCGAACAGACTTCGCGGACGAGCTACGAGATCATTGTCTTGCCGGGCGTTGAGTTCACCGCGAGAGTCTAGAGACGAGGTCGACTATAAGTCACCGACGACGACGACGATCTCGTCTCTTTTCCGGCACGGTTCGTTTCCGTGTGCACGAATATCTCGCGGTTCCAATCAAGGTGCGGCGATTCGGCTTTAAAGGTGGGGGTAAAAATCAAAGCAACCTCAAAATATTTGGAATCCATTTTCTTCCGAAACGGTTTTATAAAATAAAAAACCTAATTGCGGTCTCAAAAAGGTATTTGATTAATCCTCATGAGCCCCGCAATTCGTTTTTTTTTCATTTTATAGAACAGCTTCTCGCACCGTGTTTAGCCTCGCCTTTAGGCGACAGATTTAAGGATGCAGATTTCATTGATTCTGAACCTCGGAATTAGAAATTCAATTTTGAGACTTGCAATCAAATCTGCAAAGATTGTTTGATGCAGAGAAAAAAGTTGTAGAAGATTTAAGCCTAAATTCTTTTCCATCGTTGCATTTTGTTGAAAGACACGATATAGCGACCGGAAATTGGTACAAGCGTTGCTACATACGCGACCCAATAATGGTAGAGTTCGAAGTTAGGTCAGCGAGCTTTGCTTATCTTCAGTATTGTTTCGCGTAAATATAATTTTTTTTTTTCATTGATTTAATTGATAAATGTCAACAAAATTCTTTTAATATCAACCAGTTGAGTTTGTGCATCAGAATTCTCGAAACCTATGATTGTCCGAAGCATCGAGACATACGGTGTCCGAATACAGGGACGTGCCGTAAAACCGCCTGCGTAGACTCGCACATTTGGAATCTCCTCTTACTTTCATCCGTAATTAAAAAGACATTTATCCCTTTGCAATTACTCGATGTGTTTTGAAAACTAGAAACCATCAGCTTCGGTTTCGGTCGAATACCATCGGCCGAGAAACCATCAGGTTTCGGTTATTTTCACAAAAAAAATGTGTTCCCGAGCGACCATTACCTTAGCTCGTAAAATGTAAACGACGGTTCGACGCGAAAAACCGTTAGTCGTTCGCGGCGCGCATGCGCGAGAACTTAAGAAAAACAAAAATAAGAAAACTCACCCTCCTGTCGAAGAACTAGATCCTCATGGCACTCTCCACAAAAAAACAAACAACGTCCAACTTCGTTTTTCACAGATCGATCCGGTGAACGAAGAAAAAAAAAAAACAAAAACTAACCAACAAAAAAAGATTCGTTCACGTCCCGTGTAACCGCGAATATTCACACCAACGAGTACGAAAAAAAGCGGGCAGTTAATTGTTTATTTTTGTTTTTCTTCAACCGACAACAAAACACTGTTAATGCGCCAGAAGCCGACCAACCACCGTGGCTATCTGGCCGAAGACTGTTCGATCTCTCGTTCCCTACCGGTGAACCGAAGGCGGCCCGAGGAAGAAGCTCGGTCGACGAGAGGGGAAGAGAGTGGAGGGGGAGGGGGAGGGCGAGGGGGCAAAGAGGACTATCGTCGTCCGCCTCCCGAGAGAGACGAGGGAGAGTGAACAAAAAGCCGAAGGAAAGATTTACAAAAAAACAAAACAAAACAAAAAAGAATCCAAAGTAAAGCGGCGAGTTTTGCGTCGACGAGCGCCGATGGTGCACGGAGCTCGGACGAGCGGGTTTTGCGGGCCTTCCCTTGCCGGCGCAAGGCTCTCGCGGTGGAAAAAGGACTTTGGGGTCCCCGGTTCGCTGCCGCTGCCCCCGGTCGCTGCTCGAATGGGTCTCTCTCTCGTTCTCTCCTGGTGTGTGCGCGCGCGCGCGCTTCTACCGTGGGTCGCGCTTCGCCGGTGTGTGCGCGGGCGAAAAACCACAGCGAAGACTGCCAACCGAGGGAGAGAAGCAGCGCCGGTGCGCGCATGCGCAGAAGCGCGTGGACCTCGGGAGTTCTCACACAGTAACAGCGGACGGTTCGCGCACGCACGGAGTAACAGCGCGAGAGTTCAGGTAACAAGGTGGATGTCCCAGTCACCGATAGGTCGAGCGTCGTTAGAAACTCGACGGAACCTTCGTCGCGCGGAGGAAAGTAACAGAGGCGTCGTCCGTCGATCCTACGACTTCCGAATTAAGCTCGAATGTTCTTGCAGCCAAAGACTCTGTCGTATCGAACTGCCATCTTCCGACCGAGAGTCGAAGCATCGAGGACGCGTGGAAGAAAACAATAAATAGAAACAATCGAGGTTGCTCCGTCGATCGCTGAGCAGTAGTAGACTCGTCGAATCTCCGGCGCGACGATATAACGAACGAGTCCGTGTAATGAATAACGATGCAGAGGCGAGTTGCCACGCGAGAGTTCGGGCAATAAGGATGTCCCAGTCGGCGATAGGTCGAGCATATCGTTAAAAACTGAACAAGAACCTCGGCGGAGGTAAGTGACAGAGACGTTCACCGATCCTACAACTTACGAATATAACCTCAAATGTTTCGTCGTCGTAAGGCATCGATGCTGGACGGTCAAGAGCATTCCCCGATCTTAGCAGTTATTAATTGGTCGGGTACGAATTGTTTTGTGAAAGTAACTGAACCAATGCCAAGCTGATAGTTTCAAGCTTCCGAAACACATCGATTGATTCCAAGAAGATACATTTTTCTTTTTACTACGGAAGAAAATAAGTGGAAGTCCCAATGGTTTGGACAATCATAGATTTCGAGAATTACGAAATCAACTGCTTCGTGTTAACTAAAAGAATTTCTTCGCCATTCATCAATTGAATCCATCCCCGAGGACTCTTCTCGTCGAATTTCCGACAGGACGAAATAACGAACGACCCTCTCTACCCACCGGCTGTAAAATAACACGAAAAATTGTCCAGAAAAACAATCTCATTAAAAGCACATACATCCGTGCCCCGTCGACGATCGGGCCGTCGGGACTCGCCGGCCGTAAACATCGGCCCGTGCGCATGCGCGCGTATGTGTGTCTTCCCGTCAGTGCGCATCGTCTAACGTAACAGCGACGAGAGATGAAACGAGACGGCGAAGAAGTCAAAGTGGGGAGTACGAACCGAACCCCCGGCGGCTACTCGGACCTGTTTTCCCATCTCCCTCGGCACCGTGAGTAAAATACACATATATATATATATACGTACACTAGGCCTCTACGGCAAGATTCGTTTTCACCTGTGTGAACGGTCGGAGGCATCTCCACTACACCACCTGCGAGCGACTCGTCGTTGACGCTCAGGTGCCGGAGGGCCCCGCTCTTCGTCGTCTCCGTGCCTCGCTCATTCACTCGTTCGCCCTCTTCTCCTGCGGTCGTTTTCTTTCATAACTTTTCGCACGCCGCGGACGAAGCGCGCACGGTGAAGCGGACCGGCCGACTAGGCTCTCGAGCGCGCCGGGCCCGATGCGCATGCGCGTCGGACGGTCCGCTTCACCGGAGAGCGACCGCCGAGACGGGAGCGCCTCTCTGGCTCAGGTGGCAGCACATAAGCTCGAAACACAATTCGTCGAAACACATACCTGCGCTTGCCTGCCGTTGCCCGCTCGCTCGTATAATACCTCGCCCCAAAGTGACCGAGCGTACCCTATCGTTTCTACGCTCCCCTCATTCCCCCCCCCCCCCCAAGCTGCTCTCCACTGTATTTTAGGAACCTCCCACCATTACACTGGCAAAGCTGCAGGTGCCAAGCGGCGAACCGTCGCACGCGCGCTTCCTCACGTATACAAACCTCTACTATTTAATTCTTTATATTATAATCCTTCCTCAATGCGGATCCGGTTCTCGAGCGCATGCGCATGCGTGTGTTGTCCTGCGTGTATGCGCGCGATGTGTTTTATATTACACAAGACTGTTGATACCATAATTACTCGCAATACTGCACGAGCCACCCTTCGTTAAACAGTTGGGCGTAACACCTGAATCGAGAGCTGCGCGCGTAATTATGGAGAGCGCATTGTTTGATGTATAAGGCTGCGTATTCGAATTTGGTTTGTTTTCATTGTTTGGAGGTTTTTAAATTGATGGCTCTCGTGGTGTTTATGCGAAGAGGGCGAGAAATATTTCTGGGATTTCCAATGCTCTGCTTTTACTTTTTCTTTGTTTTCCTTTTTAAATAAATTGTGATGACGATGAGTTGTGATGACTCATTATTTTATAAATAGTTCGAGTGTCTCGAATCTTACGAAATGTTTCTGACGTATATGAAAAGAATGTTTTGAAATATTCTGTCAAAATATTCCGATGCATCTGAAATAAGATTGTTTCCGTGTTTAGGCGGTTGTGTCTATGCAAATTGGACTGATGATGCAATCATTGACATTTCGCTCGAATGTTTAAGCAACATTTCGAAAAACATTTCAATGTAACATTTTGAGCTGACAAACATTTTGTTTTCGATATTTCGAAAAAAATACTTTCGAAACCTTTCTAAAATATTTCCGTGCTATGCGGGTGGTTGGCTGAACTGGCGTGCCCGATTTACTTTAACAGCTCGCTATTTCTATGAATTCCAATGCCGCCTACACTCTCCCCCCCCCCTTCTCTTTGCCTTTGTTTCTTTTTTTAGAGTTTAACGTTTAGAGTTTAACGAATAAATGGCTTTCTCGCGAACGCGACACTCGGGCGGGTTTACGATGTCGGTGACTCTCCCCACTTTTTGTGTCGTTAGGACCGACTCTTCGTGGATTTCAGGGTAGCGTGAGGCGGAGAAAGATGGTAACTGAATAATGAAAATTATATTATTTGGAGACCAGGAAATCGCGTTTTTTGGGATAACGAAATCGTAGAAAAATTCATGTCGGATAATAAATATCTCGTTTATCGAAGAAATTGCGAGATTCGTGCCTTTGGAGAGGCTTTCTCGCGTGTTCCTAGCAGCCGCCGCGGGGGGCTCGAGGATACATCCAGGGTCACAGGGGTCAACGCTTGCTGGCTCGTCGTACACAGCGTTACAGCTACGGTCTAACTATCGTTGTTCTGTGATTTCTTTGAATTTATTTATTTTGTTTTTTTTTTTTTCTCATACAGGAAGCTGCGCTCGCATTAAAAAAAAATATCCCGTTTATAATGTCAGAGTACTTAAAATATTTTGACCGTTTCATTTTTATGAGAAGTAGAGATTTTTGTTTGTCACGAAAAACATTCAAAATAATTTGCAAATGGCTTCTGTGAGAAAGCCAAAATCGATCAATGAACTTCCTCATAGAAAAAGCTGTGCGCTATATATATATATATATATATAGGGGGTAGTTACTGCATTTTCGATAGCTGTAGGTGACGAAACGCGAAATAGTGAAACTTTTGCAGTGCAGCGAGTAGACAGCACTAGCGGCCGTTTCAATTATATGAACGGAGTCTTGGCGCTGCTACTTGTCTAAATTGAAATGAGGAAAAACCGAGAAAAATTAAAAACGTTTTTTAAACAAATGATATATTATTTAAAATTATTTTTTTATTAGTTCAGTTATAGAATCTGCGTATTGTAACAGGCCGCGTTTACGCCGAGGTAGTCCCGCGCTCGGCCGCGAGATGGCGCGTCGCCGGAGCGTTTCGCGCAAGCGAAGTGGTCGCCGCCCGCTATAAAGGCTCTACCCATCCTATTCTCATGGTCCTTTCCAATCCCACAAAGAATTGACCACACCTCCTCGTGGTACATTTACATATATAGAGCCTATATAGAGACATATATAGAGTCTATATAGAGACACATATAGAGTCTAGTTAGCGCGTTTATCGATAGCTGTACGTGAGCTAAACGTGAAATCGCGAGATTTTTACAGTGCAGCGAGTGGACGGCATTAGCGAACGTCTCAATCGTACGAACTAAGTCTCGAGGCTCCCACTTGGGTAAAATGAAATGAGGAAGAGGCGAAAAAATTTGCAAAAAAAAGAACGTTTGCTTCGCTGTTTCGAGGCGTTTGCGAACAACAGAGTAGACCGGCGATCTCGAGCAATCGCCGAGCCCGCGCGGCCGTAATAGCCGTACGGGTAATTGAATAACCGCGTCGCGGACTTCCAGATTCCCTGTTCGCGCTCGTGGCCGTGTTGCACGAGGCCAGTGACTCCTTCCGACGATTTACGATAACTCTTCTGCCTCGGCGTCCGCGAGGATACGCTTACGTCCGGGCGCAATAATCAAGCAATGAATATACAATAACGCCGTAAGATAACGAACGAAAAAAAAAAAAAAAAACATTAAGCGAAATTAATGAAATATGCAGTTGCGGGCAAAAAAAAAAACGATAAAAAGCTGCAGGCGAGCGGAGGAGCCTCGGAAAATTGGTGCGCCGCGTGTTTCTCTTTCCGCGGTACGGGCATGGCACCGGCGCGCGTATATTACGTGCTAATAACGTAATACAAATTCCAAACCGCGAGATGTACGCTCTGGATGCACATCGCTGAACGACCGGCTCTCGCTTCGGCGCTAGACGCCTTTTAATTTGTATTAATATTAATTGTTCATTCTCGTTTTCACGATTCTCGACGCCGCCCCCCCGACGATTTTCCCTTTCGCGGTGGAGAATTTAATTTTAGAATGTAGAATAATTAAAAAAAAAACCGATGATTAATTGAAAATATAAAAATGTATATATATTTATTTTTTATTTTAATGAATATTGGCCTATCGGCCTGCGATTGTTGTGGCCTTTTTTAAATTCTATTTTGTTCATTACTATTGTTATTATTATTTTAACGCGATTAACAGTATCTGCAAAGATCTCAGGCGATTACGAATGAGGTCGAATAAATGAGGAAGAGGCGAATTAACAAAAGGCGAAAAAATGTTAAAAGGAAAAGAAGAAACGTCCAGGATAATTTCATTTTCGTGTACATAATTCGTGCGTCAGTCGCACGAATAACACACGGAGGACGAGTAGCATTCGTGATTATTCACGTCGCTCGGACACCAAGATCTCTTTTATTTCCGAGGTCACGGTCGAGGCTCTCGTGTATATATATATATATATATATATATATATATATATATATATATATATATATATATATATATATATATATATATGTGTGTGTGTGTGTGTGTGTGTGTGTGTGTGTGTGTGTGTGTGTGTGTGTGTGTGTGGATATATATAGTACAGATAGTGCAGTGTCGACTCACCGCCGCCGCGGGGAATCCGGCCGAACGGATCTCACGCAAACGAATTCCTCGCTCGTCCAGCGAGAGAGGCTACACTAACGCAAAGAGGTATTACGCAGGATAGAGTATAACGCGCGCGAACAGCTTCCGGGCGGGTCCGATGCACACGAGCGAGCACGCCGGTTTAGCGAGAGAAAGAGAGAATTAGTTTTCTCGATCCTAGAATTCTTGGGGCGTGGAATCTAATGCCGGGCAATTTTTACACGTGATCTGAAAATTGTTCGGAAATAAACTCAAAAAAATAATATATAGCTGAACAGTTTTTTTTTAACTTAAAATAGTCATTTACGATACTACAGCCAGAAAAATCATTTATTTGACGGTCACTTTTTATTTAGATGAAGTAAAACATTTATTTGATTTAAATAAATATTTATTTAAATCAAATAAATATTTTACTTCGTCTAGATAAACAGTGGCCGTCAAATAAATATTTTTTCTGGGTGCAGTGCGATAAAACTTTTTCGACGAGTGTGAGTTTGCACGAGCCGAAGGCGAGTGCTGCAATCACACGAGTTCGGAAAGATTTTCTCGCAAGAGCGTCGTACGAAATTTTATTATCGCGAAGCGTGCGTAAAACTGACATTTTAGCACCGAGGGAAATAAAATTTTTTTTTACTAATCGGAAATATGTAAATAAAATAGTATATCGGTGAGCAATTGTTTGTTCATTTAAAAACAAAAAGTTGACTGTTCGGAAAAAAAATTTATTGTTGGGAAAGAAATACAAAAATGATATATGGATGTACCATTTATTTATTTATTTATTTTATTTTTTTACTGTTCGGAAGCAAATAAAAATAATAATGTATAGCTGAAGTTTTCTTTTTTTACTCACGAACAAATGAACAATTTATCAAAGGGTCTAACTATTTTGTCTAACAAATTCAACCTTACATCGAGAAATACTTGAAATTTTCATTAAAAAAGCGAAAAAAAAAAAGTGAAATGAAAATCACTTGCGGAAGTTGGAACGAAGAGTGAAAAGAGGAAAATTGCACACTCGTAAGCACTCCAGCGTGCTTCTAGTTGCGACAATCCATTCACGCACGTGCGCAAGCTGAGGGCGCGTCTTCGCCGAACGCGTCGGAATTTCACGTAGCTCAATCGTAGAGCCAACCTTTCTCTCTTTCTCCCCCGCCGTGCGATGCACTCTCGGGAAAACCGATCGAGAGTTTTTGCCGAGCGAGTTGAGAAAATGTTCACCTTTAACGGGAAAAATTTGTCGATCTATCGTCGCAGCGTAAACCGCCCGAATTGCACAGACTTAATTGCGCAAATTATTAACGTACATTGACCCGGATAATTAGCGAATTATTTTCGGCAAAAAATCTCTCAGTTTTTGCACACATGCCCATTTGCGCACGATGAATTATTCACTTCAACTTCATCAATGTTCGATGAAATCAGAAAAAAAACTTATTAAAAAAATTTGTCGATAAAATTTGTACCGTTTTCTTTTGGAGTAAAAATACTTAAAGGGTTGTACAATGTATATAAATGTTTTGTCTCGTAATTAAAATCTGGTGGAAATTAATCGACGAATCCGACTCGCGTATTTACAACAATTGCTCTTTCTGCCTTGATAATTTTACGAAATATTATTATAATTATTTTCTTTGGGAACATTTTCGATTCGAACGATCGAATGCGAGGAGAACGGAAGGATATTTTTTAAATTTATAAATGTTCGATAACATTGGAAAAATAAACAAAGAAAATATTTTTGTCGATAAAATTTGTACGATTTTTTCTTGTTCGGCGTCAAAACATTTTAAGTATTGTACAATACATAGTATACATAGATATACATAGGTATAATCCAGTTAAGATGGATCGATGAATCGACCTCGCGTATTTACAACAATCGCTCTTTTTCTCCGTTGATAATCTTACGAAATATTGTTATCGATATTATTATTATTATTCTTTGGGGTGACTTTCGGCGTTGACTTCCTCCGGCCTTTCGAACGATCGAATGTAAGGAGAAGGGAAGGATCGGCGTGTAACGGCTGGCGGAGACGATTTTTTTCGCCGATCTCTGCGACGATCGATCGATCATCGATCCTCGATCGTTATTTTGCAAATTTTATCAGTTTATCACGTTGTACGTTCGAGATATCTCTTGGAGCCAACCGATCCGTAACTCTGGCTGTAACGGCCGCTGTACGATGCGCGGGACCACGCTCCGGCTCTGTTCGAATAACTGTTGCAGGCTATCAGCGAATTCATTCCGTTCGGCCTGTCTATCGGCACTCCCTGGCCATGAGCCCGAAGCGATTCACTTGCGCTGTGCGACCTCCCGCTGTCCGTCAGCGATATCCTCAGGTCCTCGGCCGCGCCGATTTCCGTGTACGGCTTCGGTCCCCTCGAACAGCAGCTCAGGAATATCGCCGCCGACAATCCCTTCGCAAAAAAGATGCAATGTTTTTTTAATCGGTCCCGAAATAATAAATAATAAATAATAAATAATAAATAATAAATAATAAATAATAAATAATAAATAATAAATAATAAATAATAAATAATAAATAATAAATAATAAATAATAAATAATAAATAATAAATAATAAATAATAAATAATAAATAATAAATAATAAATAATAACAGTCCGGTCGATGGCCCATTGGCAATGTCATTGAAAGCGTTGTAACTACTACATAGAGAGATGTATCGGATATTGTATGGACTAATTGATATTGTCTATAAATACAATTTTACTGCTAATAAATAATAAAGCGCTATACACAAAGAGCACTTCAAAAAAATGTACAAATCGATCTATCAAATCGGACCGATATATGCATAACCATATGCCAGTTTAGGCATAAAAACTTCCAGTACCAGTACATTAAATTTCATAAAAATGTTTTTTAGAGTGTAATATTTTTGTCGATAATATTGTATCGCCTTTTCCACAAACAGGGTTTTATTATATATTTATGGGGTACTCCATGGATAAATACAAATATACGGGCTCATGGACCTCGATCAATGGTTCATTAGCCCGATAAGGAAAAAAAAACAGATCACATATGTATACACGCAATAGCACCGAACCATTTATCACTAAGGCTAATAAAGTGCATTTCCTACTACTAACAGATAGAAGTAGCAATACTGGGTCTATTGACAATATGCCAGATGGGACGATTTTTTGAACATAGCATGACATAACGTAGATTGTCGTGAGAACGTATAAATATTGCCAACTGGAAACCGACCGGAGTCGTTCAGCCATCTAATAAATAATAAATACAACAACGATGACATATTTACCACGAGAAAATGTAGAAAAACTATGAACATCGAGGCGTATCTGAAGCCAATAACGTCCATAAGGATTCCAGCCACCGAAGGGCCTATAAACGCGCCCAGAGCGAAAGCGCTCGTCCAGAGACCACTGATAAGACCGTACGTGTCGAGATTATTCGGAAATCCGTAAGATCTGAAAAAAAAAATTTAATAAAAAAAATATTAAAAAATTAATTCATCGCAGATGAGTTGGCTAAAAATGCAGTGGATCTTCAATTTAGGCGAGGGATCGACTGGAAGTGAAAGGTGGCTTCCAGAACCGGCGAGTCGCGACATCTGGCGGTAAACCGGAGGAAACTCTTCCGGCTCGTGGAACCGACGTTGGGTAAACTTTTTACCAGACCCCTGCGAAACTGCAACCATTACTCACATGGATGTGTTGAGGGCGTCGGTGAAACTGGCGACGAGTTGAGCTGCCATGCCCAATCCGTGGATCAGGAGGCCGCATATGGTGAGCCATACGATGGTGTTCGACGGTATGAACGGCGCGGGTCCGATGAGACAGAATCCGACCATTACGAGAATGCATCCGACCACTGTCGCTATCTGCATCCGTTAGACCGTGAATAATTAAAATATTGGTTTTTTTTTAAATTATTTTTTAAAGAATAAAAACAAATTATTTCTTAAAAGACAAAAATAAATTTTGTATAGGAGAAATCCGTTCAATTAACAAAGAAAATAAATTATTTTTTAAACGATAAAGACTAATAATTTTTTGAATTATAAAAATAGATTATTTTTTACGGGTAAAAATAAATTATTTTTCAAAGAATAAAAATAATGTTTTTTTAAGTACTTGATTCTCATTAAAATATGATAGAAGACTATCAGTGCTGACCTTTGGTCTCAACCGCTTGTCGCAGAACCAACCCCAGACCGGCGCGGTGAGCGCGTAGATGCCGCCGTTTATAACGAACATGAGACCGAGCACCACGGGACTCAGGTTGAATTGTCGAAGGTGAGGCTCCAGGGTTGCCTGGAGAAATCCGATGCTCATACTCGTGGCGATTATCGAAGCTGTCGCCACCATCACTCCCGGTATCCTCAGCACCCTCATGAAACCTTTGTGGAGCATTTATAATCAGACGTTTATTAAATTTAAAAAAATTTGAATAAAAAAATTAATTTAAATATTTAAATAAATTTTTTTTTAATTTCAAATTTTAATTCCATGGAAAATATTTTACTAAAAAGCGTAATCAAAAACGAAAACATAATGCATCGTTCCCTATTTGGTATTAGCATTATCTTTATTTTCGCGATTCCTCATGAAACCTTTATGGATTCGTCATAATCAGTCTTTAATTGGATAGAAAAAAATTCAAATATGTAAATTAATCAAAATTAATCAAAATTAATCAAAATTAATTTTGTTTTTATAATTGAGAGTTTTGGAATTTGACTAAAAAGCGTATTAAAAATCAAAAATATAATCTATTTGTACTTATCTTTACTATTTTGTTTTACAATCTACGGTCTTTTTATTTTCTTAAAAAAAAAAAAAGACTTCTTACCGCCGGTATTGTGAGGATCCAACTCGTTGTTCTCGTGAACCGGAAGTACGAACGCCGTCATCACGGCCGCGAGGAATAGAGCCGAACCCAGAACTGCGAAGGGCGTCACGAATCCGCCGACCTGTTTCGTTTGCAATTTAATAGTATTAACATTTTTATAATTAAACGTAATGTTTTTTATCGGTGATCTGAACAAAAAAAAATCGAACCTGATAAAGGGCTCCTCCAACCGTCGGTCCCACGATGAGTCCGAGACCGAAAAACGTCTCGAGACTCGCGAAGGTTGTTGCAACGTTGTCGGGAAATTCTTTGGCGATTATTGCGAAGCTCGCGGTCAGAAAAGCCGCGTTGCCCATTGCCTCGACTATGCGTATAACGAACGAGAGAATTATGAAGGGATAGTGTCCCTCGACTTTGTCGAGCAGACCGAAGAATATGGCGCATGTGCCGGTCGTCAGGATTCCCCCGTTGAACAGCAGCTTCGGTCCAATCCTGTGCAACTGTCGATTGAGTCGTTATATTGTTTTATTCTATTTTTTTATTATTATATAAAAAAATTATAAAAAATTATTCTAATATAAAATATTAGAATAAGTTGATTGACCCAATTATTGACCGTGGCCCAATTACTGTCCGTTGATCATATTATTTATGATGGAAAATGATATTTATGTCCGTAATGGCTGACATCTTTTTTACATCCTTTATATCGTGCATTATGTGATTGAATAAGCTTCGGCACAAAATGTCATAAAATCGTCGTGTTTCAGAGTTTTATCTGCCAATCTCGCCGGAAACAAACTCGGACAGGGCATTTTTTTTTGTCTGTTTCGTTAAGGCACTATAGTAAGAATTTGGTCCAAAACACGGTCGATTTTCAACATTTTTTTAAGGACCGTATTAGAAGGACAATGTCGGGTTTTTACACACAGTTGGTAAAAGGTGCTATGAAGTTTGAGTTTTTGGCTTTTTTATATCAATTATCAACGCACTTATTAACAATTAATAATTTAAAAAGAACAATTAACACCGGACATCGTATCCCAAAATCCATTCGTCTGACAGTTAAAATTTTGACGGATCCTTGATTATAACATTTTCTGTCTGATAACACGATGATTTTTAAAAATCTTCATTTATTTGTCAATAACAAGCAATTAAGGTAGTTTTTTTTTTATTTCGACGTTTTGTTCGAATTGCCATTCAATGGGATGTAATAAATTTCTTTAATTGTTAATTATTGATAAGTCCATTGTTAATTGATATTTCAGTCACTAATTGGACATAGATGCAAGATGACATAGGTCAGTGATTAGGCCTTAGATCAGTCACTATAAGGGTCACGTGACAAAATTGAAAATATATTTCGCGTCTATTATTTTAAAAATGATAAAAAATAATGAAACAATATTTGTTTCATTTAAATAAGACACCAAATCTTTCTGTCTATAATAATCTACCAGTTATTTCAATACTTCAACTATTTTCAACAATCTTCTTTCACTTTCCATGCCATGCGGAGCTTGGGTGGTCAATAATTGGGCCGTTTAGCTTATAATTTTTTTTTTTATGGTACATACGCGTTGTCCGTATATCGGGCTAATGATGAACACCACAAGTTCGAAGATCCCGAAGACGAGGCCATACTCCGACGGGGAAGCCCCCTTTTTCTCGGCCTAAAAGAATCAAACACAAAACGAAAAAAGTTAAAGTAATGTTTTTTTTTTTTTCTAAATTGTGAGTCGTATTAAACATCAATCACGAGGAAGATAAGACGTACGCTTCTTGGTGTGAAAAACGAGTGAATGGAGCCAGACGACGATTTAAAAAAAAAAAGTTAGGTTTTTTTTTTTCTACTTCGTAAACACGCGTAGGACACGACGCGCCGGATGCGCGCGCAGTTCGTTAACTCGTTCTCCACTACTATGTAGCGGTCCGCTATCGCTCCGGTCCTTTATCTCCCAATAATTAAGTGCGTTCAGTACACGCGGCTGATAAGTTTGAAAATAAACTTTGAACGCGTCTCGGTGGGTAATCGTGCCGAAGTGATTATCGAGGCTCGTGCCTCGGCGGATTCTTCATACACAAGATCGTTTAATAATAATTCCTTTTTATTGCTGGTGCAGCATCGAGAAGCTTTCTCTTTGTTACTGTTCCGACAGTTTTTATTCCCCTTTAATCTTCCAAGAAGTGATGGATAAAACTAAATTCTAAAAGAATTAAAATAAAATCAAAACGAACTTATGCGCGATGGAAAGAAAGGAGAATCTAGGCCAATTTTGAAAGTGATTTATAAGGCGCGGAAGTTTCTATTTTTCGTTTATATTGCAATATCACTTTTTTTCCCCAACGCCGAAGTCGAGCAAAACGGAGAGTGATTTTTGTCGCTAAAAATTAAACCGACCTGGCCGAAGTGGCTCGAGTTGCTGATGTAATTTTTTTCATATTTCACTTCTGGACGTACATTTGCAAATTCTTTTAATTCATAAATTCTTTTAATTCATAAATTCTTTTAATTCATAAATTCTTTTAATTCATAAATTCTTTTAATTCATAAATTCTTTTAATTCGTAAATTCTTTGAATTCATGAATTATTTTAATTCTTAAAGTCTTTTAATTCACAAACGCTTTTAATTCATAAACTCTTTTAATTCATAAATTCTATTAATTCATAAAATCTTTTAATTCGTAAATACTTTTAATTAATAAATTCTTAAATTTCGGCTCACTGTCGGTTGTATGATAGATATCCCTCCCGGAGACTAATCTATTTGCTAATGTACCCAAGCGATAAGGTCATTAAAATTATACCGCGATTACAATATTTTAAATTAACGCAGACAGCGCGCCACGCGTCTTCGGCGCCGTCACGCTCCAGATAACGGACATCGGAGATGTCGCGTGAAAAATCAACCTCGCGACCAAATATTACAAAAAAAAAAAAAAAATCCCTCGGATTATTCGACGAAGGGAGTTTTCTCTCTTGGCAATTTTCGACCTTTCGTTCGAAACATAATATCGTTAATAATTTTTTCAAAATTAAAATAATTCGAGTCTCCGGAGCCGCTGCATCAGTTCGAATCGCGCACCCTCTTCGAACAGTATCGGCGAGGCTCGTGTACCGAATCAGAAACTGTTTCGCTCGGCCCAGGCCGACTCGCACAGACAACATCGTCACGACGCTCATCAGCAGCGGTCAAACGGTCGCGCATGAAAATTTTTCCAATCAGCGATGCGATCCCTTAACGGTCAAAGGTCAATGACATTTTTCTTGACATTTTTCCAATCGGCAAAGCGATACCTTAAACCGTGACAATTCAAAAAAAAAAATCGCAATCGGGCCTTAAAGTCCAATTCCCGTTCTGAAATCGAAAAGAATTTCATTACACACATGTGTGGTCCATGCTTTAAATGATGGAAGAGCACGCGCCCATTAGCGTTTCTTCCTTTATTAAAATGAAAGTTTCTGCTCGCGCAACGGCTTGAATAACATTCGAATTTCACCCATTTCTAGAATACATTTGCGTATTGAGTAAAATGAAATGAAATGATCTGAAATAAAATTTAAAAAATGACATAAAATAATATAATCGCACGCTTTGGTCACTCGAATCCGTTTGCCAACTTCCTTTTTACGTCTGAATAAATAATCTAATTGGTATAAAAGAACCAAGCGTTTATTTTAGAACTATCTCGAGCAAACACGTCTATTTCCTTTTCGGTTTCGTCAAACACTGATTTTCTTTTTCTTTTATAAAAACGCGACTGCCAACAGCGTTACTCCGTCAGTACACACACATATTAACATTACCCTAATATAGACATTTAATGAAATTCCGGTAAAATTTAACGTAATATTAGCAAAATGCAATATACGTGATAAGATCGAAGTTTATTAAGTGTCAAAAACTGTTGCATGTTATTTATCGTCTATAAATTCATTGCCACTTCTTACTACTAAAATTGAATAAAATAAAATACGTTCGCTGGCCAATTGGCAATATGCAATATAGGAGCACAGAGATAAGTTTGTTGGAAATGAAGAACTGTCACACGTTGTGTACACTGTAAAAAAAATGTTGTTTGAAAATTAATGAACAGTAGTGAAAGCTTTTTTACATAAACTGTTTTTAAAATTTCAAAAACATGAGCTTTGCAATTTAACATTAAAATTTGTGTCTTTCATGAACATTTTCGTAAATTTCAAGGAAAAGATTTGTAATTTTAATACCTTTTATTTTTATTTTTTATTTTACAAGCAAAGTACATTAACATTGAAGCAAAGTACTTCAATTAATGTAAGTAATGTTGGCAAATTTCAAGTTCCAGTACGTTAAATTTACAATTTATTTTCAGTCTATTGACAATAAGCTCAAGTACCACAACTACTAAAATAAAATATAATAAAATAAAATGAAATAAAATCTATCGTTTTCGGGCTGAAGGACTGAAGTCGATAGCCTATTGGCGATAGCAACAGCATTATGAAAATAAAGCACTGTGAATGTAAATAATCATCGAAATGCACCAGCATTCATACACAGTAAAAACGGCACTAACGTTTCTCGTCCACAAACGTCCACAATTCTTCATTTGTCCATTTTACAAAAACGTCTGTCAATGTTACGAATACTTTTTCTAAAATTACCAAGAAAATGATGTTGGACGTCTGTGGACAAAAAAAGGTTTGTCAAATGTACAATTTTTTTTTTACCGTGTACCGTCTAATAAATTGTCGATAAATACATTTACCACTAAACTGAGAAAAAAAAAATTGGTTGGCTTAACCAAAAGTCGCGCATTCCTTCAAAGCTGTTGATACAAATGATTTGTTTGATAGAAATAAACCATTGTTTTGTTGAACGATGATTTGCTTCAATCAATTCAGAATTCATCGATCGAAACAAACATTTTTGTTGTACCAACGAAGTACACCTTTGAACGTATCAATCCAACAAATTTATTTTTCCCAGTCTCTACCGTATCGTTTTCGAACGAAATAGAAGTCCTCAGTAAGGTCCGTCGTCGCCGAGTTGCTTTACTTAGCTCTTCGTCTCCCGATCTCCGTTACGAATGCGCGCGCTGTAATGTCCACGTACGTATTATACAAACAACAAAGCATAAATAATAATAATAAAAAAAAGTCTTATTTTTACACCCGCTTTAATCGGTGTCGGGTCAGGGACGTCTTTGTCGCCTTTCCACACCAACATGCACAAGTCTCTCGGCGTCCGACGGAACGAAATTCCGAGAACCGCTCTATTAACGCGACTTACCTCCTGAGGATAGAAAGGTGCCTGAAGCGAGACGCATATCGCGTTAGCGAAGTCTGCTATGCTAATCACGATGAGGGTGAGCCATTGACGTCTTGTGAACTGTCCCATCATATCCGGGCCGAGGCGCTTGTTGCCTCGACAAGCAACCTCTCCGAAACTCTTCGATTTATCCCCACAGCCGTTTTATCATTTACCGATAATAATTATTATTTTTCTAAATAAAAAATAAAAATAAAAATAATGAAATAAAATTTGCGTAAGAATGTGAATAGTGTCTTAGATTTTTTTTTTTGTTATTTATCCTTAACTCGACGAAGAACCGAGCCGCCGGTGGGATTTCGCGTCGAGACCGTTGGGAATGTCGACTGGCCGCGGGGAGAATCCGATCGACAACTGACCGCACAGTTCGTGACGATTCGTAAATAAAGAAGGACCGTACGTTTATCGTAAAATACGTTACCCTTGCGTCAGTGAGTCTCTCCCGGTCGGGTCCGAATGCTGGAAGAAGCCACGAGGACGGTTTATTCACTGCCCCCCCCCCCCCCGTGCGACCGTGCGCGTCGAGCGGCTCGGATCGTAACGGCTCGTGTGGCGCGCGCAGGCTTCTGAAGACACGCCCTTGTGACTCTGGCCGAGCGATAGGCGTGTATCGGGTCTCGAGCGACAACTCTGTTTCGAGCGAGACGACCCGGTCGAAGGTCACGAACGATACGCCTCGAGATCGTTGTTATTTTTTTCATCGGAATTAGTGCCGTTGCCGGTTTTCGTCGCGTGCGCATGCGCGTACGATTGCCTCGAGAGCGGGAAACGAGAAGTTTCGGCGCAGAGATAAGGCGGCGATCCATTTTTACGTCTGGTGAGAAATTGCGTTTTGGGCTGATCATTCGGCAAAGAGATTTTAGACTGTTGGGACAATCCGAGAGATCTTGGGCGATCTTGTTCGATTTTCGGTGGTACAATTATGAGTCATGCCCGACGACCCCGTCGCCGAGTATCGGTACTTGCGGACCTCGAGATAAGCACGAATTTTTGTGCTGCCGGAGGACGGACGGTCGTGGTGTTAAAGTGCGCACGAAATTTTGCTTTTCCTTTTTAATTAAGCGGAGCTGAGTTCGATGCTGGAGAGATCGAATTAATGTCGTGCAAGTGTTTCGATCGTATAGACGGGAATTGAAAATTGGAGAAATTGACTAACGGGGGAATTGACAGTTGAGGGAATTGAAAGTTGAGGGAATTGAAAGTTGAGGGAATTGAAAGTTGAGGGAATTGAAAGTTGAGGGAATTGAAAGTTGAGGGAATTGAGAGTTGAGGGAATTGAGAGTTGAGGGAATTGAAAGTTGAGGGAATTGAAAGTTGAGGGAATTGAAAGTTGAGGGAATTGAAAGTTGAGGGAATTGAAAGTTGAGGGAATTGAAAGTTGAGGGAATTGAAAGTTGAGGTAATTGAAAGTTGAGGGAATTGAAAGTTGAGGGAATTGAAAGTTGAGGGAATTGAAAGTTGAGGGAATTGAATGTTGAGGGAATTGAAAGTTGAGGGAATTGAAAGTTGAGGGAATTGAAAGTTGAGGGAATTAAAAGTTGAGGGAATTGAAAGTTGAGGGAATTGAAAGTTGAAGGGATTGAAAGTTGAGTTAATTGAAAATTGGGGTAATAGAAAGTTGAGGAAAAGTTGCTAACTTGTATTTTTTTTGTGGCCAACACGATGCGCACCTTGGTTTTTCCCCAACTCCATTGAGAGCGGCGATTGAAAATCACGAAAATCGACGGTTTTCCAAAAGTGACTGAAAAATTAAAAAATCGTTGTTCAATCGATTTTTATTGTTTAAAGTGCCATGTATCCATGTATTTTTTCCCCGCTAATCACGAATATAACAATTATTTCACCCCTAACCCAATATTTTCCATTTAAATCCCAAAAATACGATTTTTTATGCATAAAATCGAGAGCTTTTCCACTTTCGGCCACTCTACTACATTCATACGTCCCATATTTGGTTGTTATACATCCAGTCGACCTCCACTCACTAGCCCAAGGTTCGATCGTCATAATCCAGTCGATCAGTCTCTTACCAAAGATTGGAAACGAAGAGTTTGGACGTTTTGAAAAAATTTTGCCCCCGAACAGGGCCGTTTGATATGAAAATTCCTCTGTAAATTTCGTACTCGTCGAACTTCGCCTCTTCCGATTAAGAAGAAAAAGTACCTTGCACTTTGTATTTAACAAAAGTACTTCAAGTACGTAAGTTACTCTGCACTTAAAGTACTTGCCGCACTTAGGACGCCGTACTGTGGAATAAATGTCTATCTACTTGCCGCACTTAGTACTTCAAAGTACTTTTCGGTACTTTGCCAAGCTCTGATGTGCATCGGGCGCGTCGAGCCTGCGCTTCGGTCGTGCATGCTCGCTGCCGAATGACATTTCCGTGTGCAACATACAATTGCACTCGGGAAATACAACGTTCGCCGACAGAGAGATACAGAGTGGGAGACAATTAAGAGGCTCTTTCGTTCCAGCTGCGAAACGAGTTTACCTCTCGTGCAGAATCGTCTTCACTTTCACTGTGGATGGCCGATTGGAGGCGCATATAATGCCTCCGACGGTACAATAATCTCCATGAGGAGTTCCACAGCCTAACTATATTTCACAACGGTGTAAAAAAAAAAAGAAAAAAAAAAGAAGAAAAAAAAAACACAAACCGACAGTCGTAACAGTTTATGACCGTGCCGTTGCACGAATGCACACTGTGACGTTGCGTTCTTTAATTATACCAATTGGATATCCCATTCGTCTGGGAAAGCTCTCTCGCGCGGAAACCTCGTTTTATTCACGTGAATAATACACACGGCATTCGTGCATAACCCTGACGCATGTCTACCGACCGAGAAGCCTGTCGCAAAGACACCGACTTTTTACTCGACGCACGACAAAGTTCGAGAAAATATGCTAAATACATATACATATATTATCTTTAATATATATATATATATATATATATATATATATATATATATATATATATATATATAACAAACTCCTTGATTTCATTGAAGCCGAAGTTGGAACAAAATTTAATTGGGCCCTAAATTAATGGACCTTTATTTCTATGCAAAGTTTTAAAAAAAAAAATTTCTTTAAATGTAAAAGCATTCGTGTATAATTCAGACGCATATCTGTCGAACGAAAAAAAAAAGAGACCGTCGTTTATTCGAGGCACGAAAGTCTTTGCCAAAATATTTGGGAGTTCTAAATATATTATATTAAATATATGTAACTGAAACTTCTTGAGTTCATTGACGCTGAAGTTAAGACAAAGTTTATTTGCGGATAAAATTGACGTTGATTTCTATGCAAAGTTTGTTTTTTTTTCTTTATTATTATTTTTTTTTTCTCCTATGATAAATGTGTGCTCTAAATGTAGGCGTATGGTATCGAGAATGCTGCGGTGATATAATTATCATAATAACATATCTAGTACTGTGTTGTGACTCACGAGGTCGTGTATAATATATATTTATATTTAGAGAGTGTTTCGCTGTGATACAAAAAGGTGGTCGTATCCGCGGTGGATGTTTAAAATAGTTATAATTACGGTAATTCGAATGCGAACGATTTTCCCACTTTTTTAAAAGTATTTCTTTTTCCTTTTTTTTTTTTTTTTTTATAGAAATAAAAAAAAAGTGATCGACGTCTGAGATCGCAGTTGCCGAGTGCCGGGTCGAGCCTGTCGATGTACATTCGTTTTCACAGAGCTCTTTTTTTTTTACTCAACTTTTCTGACTGCTTCTTTATTTTTTTTTTGATAATTTAGACTGTCGTTATACATTCGAATCATTCGTTTTCACAGAGCTTCTTTTTTTTTTTAGTAACGTTCTTTTTATAATACTCTATCGATCGTACAAATTTTTTTTTTTTTATATATAAAAAAATATATATCGAGAAACGATAAATTATCGAAGGATTTACGTAATTCGAATGCCAAGAATTTTCCAGCTTTTTTAGAAGTGTTTTTTCTTTTTTTTTTTTTTTTTTTTATAGAAACAAAGAAAATTGATCGATTTCACAGAGCTTCTTTTTTTGAATTAAATTTCTTGACTACTTGTTTATTTTTTCTTAAATAAAAAGAAAAAAAGAGTAATAATTGCTCGAGGTCTGAGACTATCGTTGCGCATTCGAATACACATTCGTTTTCGCAGAGTTTCCTTTTTTAAGGTACGTCTTTTTTTTTTAATACTTTATCGATAGCATAGATAATTTTTTTTTTTTTTTTTTTTTTTTTTTATATAGAAAAATATATATATATCGAGAAACGATAAATCATCGAAGGATTTACGTGTCGTTGAGCCACACTTTTAGGGGTACTTTGGTGAATGCCGTGTTGAGGAAGGACATGAAGTGTTTGGCGATACTGGCGCTCGCTGCTGGTCTCATTTCCTCGATAATCTCCTTGGCGTTTTGATTGAGGAACTGATTCATGGCCTGGCCGATAACGTTGCTGCCGTTTAGCTGGTCGATGACGCGGAATCTCGCCCTGCCCAGGCTGAAGTCGACGAGGAGCCGTGCGATCCTCATGTAACGCACGCCGTCGCGCAGTTCCTCGATTCCCTGCACCCGAGCTATCGCCTCGACGTCGCCTGTGCGGAAAACAAAAAAAAAAAAAAAAATGTAAAAAACAAGAAAAATTCACCGATGGTCGATGCGAGGTTAGAACATTTTTTTTTGTCGCGTCCAATCTTTTCTCTGGACCTGCCCTGTTTTTTTATCGAAAATTGATTGTAACTTTTTGAATTTTATTGCAAGGCCTTTTTTTGTACCACTCGGTCGGTAACAAATCTTTCTCCGCCATTTTTTTTTTTTTTTTTCGGATAGGCTGATTTAAGGTTGAGAACAAAAATTGAGTCTTTTTAGTTAAGAGACGGACGCGCGAGAACCTAATTTGTTTTTGTCAAAAATAGCAGGAACGTCTGTGAAAATTTATGAAAAATTATTTGTTACCGATCGAGCAATAAAAATCGACTTAATTATTGAATAGAAAAGGATTAAAAAAAATTGGGCTTTCGTAATTAACAGACAGACGCGCGAAAACCTAATTTGTTTTTGTCAAAAATAGCAGGAACGTCTGTGAAAATTTATGAAAAATTATTTGTTACCGATCGAGCAATGAAAATCGACTTAACTATTGAATAGAAAGAATAAAAAAAAAAAAAGTCGGATTTTCGTAATTAACAGACACACACGCGAGAACCTAATTTCATTTATCATGATAATACCATGAGTGTACGGGAAAATTGATGAAAAATAATTTGTTACCGACCGAGCGACAAAACTAGACTTAACTGTTGAATAAAAAGCGTGAAAACGAAAAATTTGCGTCACTTTCGTCGACTTTTGATTTGAACGGAGGCAAACAGTGTATGCAAACAAAACTAGCGTAGTCCCCCTAGGGAAAGCTACGGTACAAGACTATTACAAACTTAACAACTAATTTATAAAAGTACATTGAGAATAAAAAAAAAAAGTTTATCGAAAAAGCAAAAATAAAATAAAGAAAGCTTGGCACGTTTGAATCGCCGTCCGGTTGATCAGCACCCGATTAATCGTGGCTCCACTGTATTGCATTCGGGCCGTACGGGGGAGCATGTACGTACCGAAAAGTGCCCAAAATTCTCCCTGGCTCTGTATCGGAAAGAGGAGAACGTTTCCAGCGACTTCGTAGCGTCCCTGCAGCTCGATCTTGGGAATGCTGAGGTGAAGATCGAGTCTGAGTGACGGAAGGTCGACGCGGACCTTGCCGATCGTGTAGTTTCCGGGCCCGAGTGCCGTGATGTTTGAGAAAACGGCGCGAACCCTAACGGCCCCCTGGCCGTTCTCCATCCTCAGTTCCGGTATCGTCAACGGCTCGATCGGCGGGAGTTCCAGCTCGGGAATTCCTGCGTGAAAAAAAAAAACAGAAAAACAAAACAATAGAAAAGAAAATCATGAATTTTCCGACATCCGATCGAGATAGTGCAGATTTGGCCGAGCCAGTTTCTCACCTTTTACCAGATACGGCTTCAGATGATTGAAGGCTCTCTGTATGCACGTTTCGACCGCCGGGTCGCTTCGGCTGCACGGCATAATGTACTCGGCTGCGAAAACAATCGACACGATATTTTTTTTTTTTTTTTTTTTTTAAGTCACGACTTCCGGTTCGATCCCCCTTATCGTATTTATCTCGGCGTCGCGGAGCTCTCTAATGTTATATTTTAATTATACTTTATCTTTTATATACAAATATTTATATATATATAAATATTTGTAAAAAATTAAGGAAATTATTATATATATATATATATATATATATATATATATATATATATATATATATATATATATATATATATATATATATTTTCTTTAAAAAAATTAAAAAATTAAGGAATATTAAGGAAAAAAATATATATCGCGTCGATTGTTTTCGCAGCCGAGTACATTACTCGGCTTCGAAAACAATCAACACGATATTTTTTTTTTTTTTTTTTTTTTTTTTGTGACGACTTCCGGTTCGATCCTCTCATCGTATTTATCTCGGCGTCTCTCTCACTCTCTAACGGACGCTCGGTGACTCGGTAACGATTCGAGATAATGGAAGAAATATTAAGGGGGAAAAAAAAAAAAACAATAACCGCAATAACAATAAGCTGCGAGTAGTGCAAACACGCGAGTTTCCGTTCTCCGTGTCTTCCTGCTTCCGGCTAAATTTACGCAACTCTCGAGGCTTTCACTTAAAGTACCGAGACGGAAAAAAAAAAAAAATTGCGGGGATTCAGCGATTCGCGAAGATTGCGGTTGCGGATCGTTCGTAAATCACTGTCGAAGGACGATTTTTCCAGATCGACGGGCTTTAAGGAGTCGGCCTGGAGATTATTATCCTCGATCGGCGACGCAATCTCTCGCGCTTCGTTCACGATCGATCGTTGCCAATGCGTCCTTACACGCGCGTTAACGACAAAAAACGACTCCGCGCAAGGTTGCTCGCACTCGACCCGAGGAGTTTCGCACCGCAGAGGCGTTTCCGACGGTGCATTTATCATAACGATTTTTTTTTTTTTTTTTTTTACCTAATCGATCAGTCGTCGCGGTCAACGAGTCGACATCGCGGTCATGTTGTTCTTTGAGGCTTGCGCACCGTTTAAACGTGACGCCTACGGCGAGACTGGACAACGCTCGCATAACCCTTATGAGCAACTTAAATTAATTAAGACATTGAAATTTAATAACAAATTTTAGATCATTTTCTGTGGGTTTGTTCGGGAAGATTTTTTTTTCTTTCTGAGATTAAGTTTCTATTTTGGGGAAGTGAATTTTTTTGCATATATTTCCTTCGTGAAATATATTTTTCTTAAGCACAGTTCAACCGTGACGTCTACGGCGTGGCTGGAGAATTATGAGTGTATGAGTAACTTAAATTAATAAAAATAGAAATTGAAATTTAATAATCAATTTTAGATCATTTTCTGTGGGTTCGTTCAGGGAGATTTTTTTTCGCATATATTTCCATCGTGAAATATTTTTCTCACGCACAGTTTAACCGTGACGTCTACGGCGTTGCTGGAGAATTATGAGTATATGAGTAACTTAAATTAATAAAAAAAGAAATTGAAATTTAATAACAAATTTTAGATCATTTTCTGTGGGTTCGTTCAGGGAGATTTTTTTTTTTTCTTTCTGAGATTAAGTTTCCATTTCGGGGAAGTGAATTTTTTCGCATATATTTCATGCGTGAAATATATTTTTCTTATGCACAGTTTAACCGTGACGCCTACAGTGAGGCTGGACAACGCTCGCATACTCGTTATGAGTAACTTAAATTAATAAAAATAGAAATTGAAATTTAATAATCGATTTTAGATCATTTTCTGTGGGTTCGTTCGGAGAGATTTTTTTTTTTTTCTTTCTGAGATTAAGTTTCTATTTCTGGAAAGTGATTTTTTTCGCACATATTCCCTGCGTGAAATATTTTTCTTATTTTCTTTAAGATGTTAACGATTCGGAAACGTTTCGTGATTTTTTTGTTTTTTTTTTCGAAAAGATATTTTTTACACAATTTGTTCGGGAAGTTTCAACGGCGCTCTGCGATGATGAAAGAGTCACGGAGAGGTTAAAAAAAATAACCAATTCCTTCGAAATTACATGCAATCGTCTCGACGCTTTCTCCGCCTATTCTGAGTCACTTTCAGTAACTTAAATTCACGAAAAAAAAAATAAATTTAATTCTGTATTCATTTTCCTAGTTTACTTGGCTGAGATTTTTTTTTTCCCTCTTCAAAATTAATTTTCTATCACTGTGAAATTATTTATTTATTTATTTATTTTTATTTGTTTCGTGAAACATTTTTCTTATTTTATTTTATTTAAAATATACCTGTAAGCTACTTTGATATTTTTTTTCAGAAGCATATTTTTTGCACAACTTTTTGGAAATATTCTATGCCACCCGCGCGTTGAGTCGAAGTCTCGCGAGATGAAAAAAAAAAAAAAGAAAAGTAAAAAAAAATAGTAACTGCTCCGAAATCACGTGCGAGCGTGATTCTTTTGGAAGCGAGAGATCCAGCAGATCCGCGGAGACATGCAAGGTTCTCGGCACTTTCCCCAGCTATTCTATGCCATTCCGAGTAACACATTAACAACGAAAAGAATCTATTGAAATTGCATGAAAATTTTAGAATTTATTTTTCTGACTTGGTTGACATTTTTCTATTTCCGTGAAATAATTTAAAGAAAAATTGTTTTATTTGTGTGTTATATAAATTGTCTTCTATATTTGATTCGTGAAATATTTTTCTGATTCTATTTAAATGTACCTGTAAGTTACTTTGATATTTTTTTTTCATAAGCATATTTTTTGCACAACTTTTTGGAAATATTCTATGCCACCCGCGCGTTAAGTCGAAGTCTCACGAGATGAAAAAAAAAAGAAAAGTAAAAAAAAATAGTAACTGCTCCGAAATCACGTGCGAGCGTGATTCTTTGGAAGCGAGAGATCCAGCAGATCCGCGGAGACATGCAAGGTTCTCGGCACTTTCCCCAACCATTCTATGCCATTCCGAGTAACATATTAATAACGAAAAGAATCTATTGAAATTGCATTAAAATTTTAGAATTTATTTTCCTTGGCTTGGTTGACATTTTTCTATTTCCGTGAAATAATTTTTAAAAAAATTGTTTTATTTGTGTGTTATATAAATTGTCTTTTATATTTGATTCGTGAAATATTTTTCTGATTCTATTTAAATGTACCTGTAAGCTACTTTGATATTTTTTTTCAAAAGCATATTTTTTGCACAACTTTTTGGAAATATTCTATGCCACCCGCGCGTTGAGTCGAAGTCTCACGAGATGAAAAAAAAAGAAAAGTAAAAAAAAATAGTAACTGCTCCGAAATCACGTGCGAGCGTGATTCTTTGGAAGCGAGAGATCCAGCAGATCCGCGGAGACATGCAAGGTTCTCGGCACTTTCCCCAACCATTCTATGCCATTCCGAGTAACACATTAACAACGAAAAAAATCTATTAAAATTTAATTAAAATTTTAGAATTTATTTTCCTGGCTTGGTTGACATTTTTCTATTTCCGTGAAATAATTTAAAGAAAAATTGTTTTATTTGTGTGTTATATAAATTGCCTTTTATATTTGATTCGTGAAATATTTTTCTGATTCTATTTAAATGTACCTGTAAGCTACTTTGATATTTTTTTTCAGAAGCATATTTTTTGCACAACTTTTCAGAAATATTCTATGCCACCCGCGCGTTGAGTCGAAGTCTCACGAGATGAAAAAAAAAAAAAAAGAAAAGTAAAAAAAAATAGTAACTGCTCCGAAATCACGTGCGAGCGTGATTCTTTTGGAAGCGAGAGATCCAGCAGATCCGCGGAGACATGCAAGGTTCTCGGCGCTTTCCCCAGCTATTCTATGCCATTCCGAGTAACACATTAACAACGAAAAGAATCTATTGAAATTGCATTAAAATTTTAGAATTTATTTTCCTTGGCTTGGTTGACATTTTTCTATTTCCGTGAAATAATTTTTAAAAAAATTGTTTTATTTGTGTGTTATATAAATTGTCTTTTATATTTGATTCGTGAAATATTTTTCTGATTCTATTTAAATGTACCTGTAAGTTACTTTGATATTTTTTTTTCATAAGCATATTTTTTGCACAACTTTTTAGAAATATTCTATGCCACCCGCGCGTTGAGTCGAAGTCTCACGAGATGAAAAAAAAAAAAGAAAAGTAAAAAAAAAATAGTAACTGCTCCGAAATCACGTGCAAGCGTGATTCTTTGGAAGCGAGAGATCCAGCGGATCCGCGGAGACATGCAAGGTTCTCGTCGCTTTCTCCGCCAGCTGCTTGCCGCATCGAGCGTGTCCCGTGCGGTGGTGGAAAACCCGAGAGTCTACACACCCGCAGGCCCGCATGCACGACACCGGCGCAAGCCGCTGGGCAAGCCACCGAGTGCCGTATTCTGCTTCGTGGCACCGGCATCGTTTCAGAGACTCTTTAAGGCTCAAGTCCAAGCGACTTTCTCCACCAGGCCTATGACTGGCTCGCCGCGCGGTCGTTCGGTCCTGCCGGAGTGACTTCGTTACGCAATCCTCTGACATAACCTTCGCCGCGCCACGGCAACGGAATCGTGTTCACGTTACGCCACATTTGCCATTATAGTATGTGTACCGAGCGATGGAATACCGCTGTATACCGTAACAGCTCGGGACCCCCCTTTGTCCGCTGCATCGATCGCAGGTTGCTTATACCGATGCTCATTCAATACCCATCATTGCAAATATAATAATCTCTGTACAATTATTATTTTTATGTCATTGATGACAATGATTATAATATTAATAATAATGATATTAACATTAATAATAATGATAACAATAATTTATTGTTATTGTTGTTATTATTATTATTATTATTATTATTATTATTATTATTATTATTATTATTATTATTATTATTATTATTATTATTATTATTATTGTTATTATTATTATAAGCGATATCTGCAAACTCTGTTCGTGATTGTTTTTGTTGCCACTGTGATATATTTACCGAGCGACGGAGTAGCGCTGTATACCATAACAACTTCGGGGACTCCCTTTGCCCGCTGCATCGATCGCAGGTTGTTTATACCGATGCTCACTCAATACCCATCATTGCAAATAGAATAATCTCTATATAATTATTATTTTGATGCCATTAACGACAGTTGATAATAATAATAATAATAATAATAATAATGATAACAATACTTTATTGTTATTGTTAATATTATTATTAGTATTGTTATTATTATAAGCGATATCTGAAAATTCTGTTCGTGATTGTTTTTGTTGACACTGTGGTATGTTTAACGAGCGACGGAGTAGCGCTGTATACCATAACAACTTCGGGACCCGCTGAGCGCTGGCGTCGATGGTGGGTTGTTTATACCGCGCTCATTCACTACACGTCATTGCGAATAAAATAATCTCGATACGAAAATACTTTTCATAACGTTAACAATAAAAATAGTAATAATGGTCGTTTACCATTATTATTATTATTTTAATGATTGTTTATTATTATTATTATTACCGCCGCATCGATCATGGGTTGTTTATAACGCTGCTCATTCAGTACTCGTCATTGCAAATATAATAATCTCGATATAATAATAAATTTTATAACATTAACCCGTTCACTCAGAGAAACGTATTTCCCTATACGTTGGGGCCCGCATAGGGGTTCCTGACAGCGAAGGGGTCAATAATAATTGAACATTTAATAATAATACTTTTCTTGTTATTATAATTATTATTGTCATAATGATCGATGTCCGTAAATTCTGTTTAGCTTCAAGATGATTATTTCTGTTGTCATTATTATTATTATTATTATTATTATTATTATTATTATTATTATTATTATTATTATTATTATTATTATTATTATTGAATAACAATAATGATAATAAAAACAATAGTTTGCAAAGTGAAAAGAATTTGCGGGGATTGTTATCGAATAATTGACGAATGAGCTACCGGACAGTCTATTTAATTCTCGAGGTAGCTCCTGTTATTTGCTTTAGCCTTCCGGTAGTGACGTTTCCACTAGGTTTATTATGACTTTGTGCGAAAATTAAAAATGAATTTCCCACACTTTCTCATAATTTTTCGGTCAACTTCGTGATACACGGTATGAAATGAAACAAAAGGATTGTCCATTCGACAAACTCGTCTCGTCCACAGAAATCCACAATTTGTTGTCCCTTTTTAATTTTTAATTTTTCATATTGTCAATGAAGTTGATTACAAAAATAAAAAATATAATTGTCGAATCAATTAAAATAGAAATTCTCGATCTCTTTCTTATAAAATCTTTCTAACATAATTCATGAAAAAAAAAAAAAATCATAATCAATCCTCTTTACCAAAAAGATGATCTTATTATCTAAAACAAAATGGTCTTTAAAAAAGTTCAATAGTCATTAATTTTTTTTTTTTTTCTATAAAATCTTTCCAATTCGATTTGCACGATATTTCCTTCGATTCGAATGACTCACGTTAAACTGAATATTTTTCAAATTTAATTAAAAAAAAAAAAAATCAAATTTTCGTTAATTTGCTTTTCGTTCTAATGAAATTTTGATTTTTGTAACATTGGAGTGGAGAAGTTAAAAAAAAAAAAAAAAAAACTGCCGAAATTGAAGTTGTTGAACTTTGTCGTCTCGCCGACTTCACTGGACGAGGATTAATGGGCGAGTTCGATATCGCGATCGAGTGCAATTTGCGCGAAACTTTATCCGAGGCACCGGCTTGGATCGAGTGCGCGACATGCATTGCAATTTCGCTGACGGTTCGATGTCGGTACAGTGTTCGAGAACTCGAAAGGACATTACCGACATGAACATTTATCGCACACTCGCGCGGCATAAATCAATAGCACCGAATGACTCTATGATTATCCGCGCATCGATAATGGCGAGGAAATAATGAACGAGAGTCGTCGAACCTCCGGACACTCCGCGCTTCCGACGACGAAAATCGTTTCCTCGTCTTCACCTCGGAAGACACTCGAGTACACACACACACACACACACACACACACACACACACATACGTATGCATATAATACATGTATATGCATATGTATGTATTATATGTATACATATAATACATACATATTATATACATATAAATACATATATATATATATATATATATATATATATATATATATATATATATATATTTTTTTTTTCTTTCTTTCTTTCTTTCTTTCTTTAGCTTACGCGTTGCAAAATCCGGCTCGTTAGCACCCGGATTGGCCGGCCGAGGCTTCGGGCTCGAGGATGCTGCGTCCTGGGCCGACGATCCTCCGGCGAGTCCCAGAATTAGCACGACACACGCGACACTCACTCCTGGCATTGTCAACGGCTTCGTTTTCACTGAATAAATAATTAACGATCGACGAGCGGCAATTAACAGCAGAACTGTCGACGACGTTTTTTTTTTTTTTTCTCTCTCGAGCCGACGGAGTGAAGTCGAAAAAAACTCGCGAACTGGGAAAAATCGGGCAATCGACTTGGTCGATCGTTCCTCGCGTCACTGTGAAGTTTCCTCTGTCATCTTGTCGTCGGGCGTTGTTGTTATTGTTGTTATTTAGTTTTATAAAAGAGATTATTATAGCGGAACTCTTCGTTATATTTTTGCTTTTGAGGACCGATTTTTCGTGAAAGTTCGAAGATTTCGCTTTAACGCGACGCGAACAACGATTCTGCGAGTTGTTATTATTATTATTAAAAGAGAAAACAAATTATAGCGAAAATCTTCGTTAGATTTTTGCTTTCAAGAAATATAACGACTTATCTTTATATTATTATTATTATTATTAATAAAAAAAAGAACAAAAATTACAGCGGAACTCTTCGTTATATTTGCTTTTAAGAATCGCTCTCCCGATGTCCGAAGATTTCGTTTATCGCGACGCGAATAACAATTTTACGAGTTATTATTATTATTTTATTATTTATTATTGAAAAAGAAAAAAAAAAAAATTATAGCCGAACTCTTCGATATATTTGTTTTCGAGTATCGACTTCCTGAAGTCCGAAGATTTTGTTTATCGTCGCGCGAATAACAATTTTACCAATTATTATTATTACTATTATTATTATTATTATAACTACTTTTTTTTTTTTTTTTGTAATGGACTAAAACACAATTAACGATTGTCGAGCGATCGTTGCGGCCGAACGACGAATCGATAGAGAAGATAGAACCGCTTTGCTTTGTGATTTAAACTAAAGACGGCTCTCCCCTTCATATTCTGTCTTATATGAGAGAGTCTCCCTACTCTCGTCGTATAGCTCCCTCGAAAAGAGGTGCGCGGCATCCGCGTCCGCGGCTCTACCTATATACTTACCTTCTCTCTTCTCGGGTTTCTTTTTTTTCTTCACTTCCCCCCACCCCCCCCCCCCCCCCCCCTCCCCCCATTCGATATGTGCGAATATTGGCCTTTCGTCGATCGGAGACACTTCCAGCATCGGACAAACTTATCCGGACGACCGAATAAAATCGTTCGTGGGGACTTGCCGACGTTTTTGGGACGTTACGCCGTCGGTTACGTCGCGCCATCACGGAATGCGCGTATACCGAATAAAAGGTTTGGTAATATCAACCTCATAGCTGCGATCACGAAAGATTGGCTTGAATACACACTACACCGTTTTTGAAACAATAAAACTGGTGTGGTTGTGTCAAATGAGTGTAGCAGTTAAAGTGACTACAACGTCGGTTCGAAGTTAACCAAAACTGCATTAGATCAACAAGTTAACCAAAGTTAACCAAACTGCATTGAATGAACCTAATCCGGCGACCGCCGGATTAGATTCATTCAAACAAATCTTGCTTGATCTTACCAAACCTTTTTTTTCGGTGTGGGCAATATGGACCGGTCGATATTTCATTGATTTACGTGTTAATCGGAGTGGTCCATATTCACCACGTTTACCCTAGTCATAAACGGCTAAAAAAAAGCGTTGAAATATACATATCGATTGTCCGAGTCATGGAAACTTTGTAAAAATGTCATCAAGCTCTAGGCAAGACATAGCGAAACCAATGATGCGTCAGAGACAAATTACTGATAGAACATAAACGGCTCAAAAAAAAAAAAAAAAAAACAAAAAAAAAACAAAAAGATAAAATATACGTAAAGATTTTCCCAGTCATGGAAACTTTGTAAATTGTCATCAAGCTCTCGGCGAGACATAGCGACACCAATCATACAGTAGGGACAAATTGCTGACAGTCATAAACGGCTAAAAAAAAAAAGCGTTCAAATATACATATCGATTGTCCGAGTCATGGAAACTTTGTAAAAATGTCATCAAGCTCTAGGCAAGACATAGCGAAACCAATGATGCGTCAGGGAAAAATTACTGATAGAACATAAACGGCTCGAAAAAAAAAACAAAAAAAAAAACGTAAAGATTTTCCCAGTCATGGAAACTTTGTAAATTGTCATCAAGCTCTCGGCGAGACATAACGACACCAATCATACAGTAGGGACAAATTGCTGACAGTCATAAACGGCTAAAAAAAAAAGCGTTGAAATATACATATCGATTGTCCGAGTGATGGAAACTTTGTAAAAATGTCATGAAGCTCTCGGCAGGACACATTAACACGAATGATGCGGCAGTGACAGATTGCTGTTATTGATAAACGGCTGAGAGCCGGAAACGCGTAAATCGGCCGGGTACGAAGATAGATAATAGTTTCTTCTTCCGTGTCTACCGCAACGATAAGCGGGATATTCCGATTTGTCCTTTTTTATGCAATTTTCCGTTATTCTCCTGTCATTATTCCGCCGAACGGGGATAGCATTTTGCTCGATCGCTGGTCATAATGTTCCATTATTACCTGTTGCTGATTAGCGTGCATTAATCGCGATCCCACCGCCGATCGTACGTACGAGTTCGTGAACGGAGATTGGCGTTACCGGCAGTGCACGACGGCCCGCTAAAGTGGCGACCGTGCCGACGGCGAACGTGACTGAGAATCGTCTAACTCCACAGTGATATCCGTCGGCCGATTGCAAAAGAGAACATAGTGCGGGTTTCCGCGATATAATTAAGTTCGAGCGATTGGATTTTTTTTTCTTCTTTCTCCCGCTTATTCGCTCGTTTCGTCGCTCTTTTCAGGCATACCGGGCTGGTATTTGAATTTCTATGCTACGGCGTTTGTCACGCCAACGAGTGTCGCGAGTGACGAGCGAGAGACTTAGTCATACGAGACGGTAAACGTAATTGCAACATGCAAATTCTTCTAATCAACGTAAATGTACAAATTCTTTTATATAAAAAAAATATCTATATTTTTTTAAAGTTTTTTTTTATTTTTTTTTATGTAACAGAGACATTCTTCAGTGGCTATTAAGGACTAATGTTATCCTTGCTGGCAGGAAATTTGAGATTTTAATGTCAGAGTACTTAAAATAGTCCGAAATGTCGAGAATGCTACACAAAAAAAGTTTTGTTTGGAAATTAATTGACGGTTCTTCTAATTAACGTAAATGTACAAATTCTTTTATATTAAAAAAATATCTATATTTTTTAAGTTTTTTTTTTTTTTTTATTTAACAGAGATATTCTTCAGTGGCCATTAAGGACTAATGTTATCCTTGCTGACAGGAAATTTGAGATTTTAATGTCAGAGTACTTGAAATAGTCCGAAATGTCGGGAATGCTACACAAAAAAAAAAGTTTTTTTTTGGAAACTAATTGACTAATTGACGGAGGCATTTTTGCACAACTGTTTCTGAAATTTCAAACACATGGGCGCCGCGATTCTACAAGATTTTTTTTTTTTTTTTTATAAAAATTTTTGTATATTTCAGGAAGAAGATGTAATTTTAATATCTGATATTTTTAGAAAAAGGTACATTGATGTTCAACTAATGTATCGCATCGTATGTGTTTATTGCTCGGCAAACTGGCCTCGAACAGGACTTGGTCTTCACATTTCCTACCCTTTTGTTAAACGAAATTGTTAATATTTTTTTCGTGTCTGGACTAACCAAAATTTGAGTGAAAACGCATTGACGAAAAAAAAAGAAAGGAAAACTGTTGAAAATTGATATTTTTATATCGATTCCTATCCTTTTGTTAAACGAAATAGTTATTATTTTTTTCGTGTCTGGACTAACCAAAATTTGAGTGAAAACGCATTGACGAAAAAAAAAGGAAAACTGTTGAAAATTGATATTTTTGTATCGATTCCTATCCTTTTGTTAAACGAAATAGTTATTATTTTTTTTCGTGTCTGGACTAACGAAAATTTGCGTGATAACGCATTGATGAAAAAAAGGAAAAAACATTGAAAATTGAAATATTCATATCGCTTTCTCATGTTCCTTTATTCGCAAAACTCTTCGTAAAACTCTTCGTAACGCGTCACATGACCCGAATTCGCAATGATGCAAACATTCGATGATGGATTTTTCTGTTACACCATTGCGATATTGCGTGTGTATAGTTCTGAGCACGCAAACATACGGAAAATAGTCAAATGAGCGATCGATATTGACGTAAAAGTGTTTTGTCAGCAGCCGACCATAATAATGACCACCGAGCGGCGTAATCCTTGCGCACTTTGGGTCTTTCATTCTCTAACAGCTTAACCGATCATTATAGCATACCTAAGGTATTATGTCTCAACGCGTACACTGTCGTATTCCTGGCGGTCGAAATAACGAGCGTTCATTGAGTGTGAACTTCGTGGAGCGAACGATATAAGTAAATAAATGAATAAATAAATGAATAAATAAATGAATAAATAAATGAATAAATAAATGAATAAATAAATAAATAAATAAATAAATAAATAAATAAATAAATAAATAAATAAATAAATAAATAAATAAATAAATAAATAAATAAATAAATAAATAAATAAATAAATAAATAAATAAATAAATAAATAAATAAATAAATAAATAAATAAATAAATAAATAAATAAATAAATAAATAAATAAATAAATAAATAAATAAATAAATAAATAAATAAATAAATAAATAAATAAATAAATAAATAAATAAATAAATAAATAAATAAATAAATAAATAAATAAATAAATAAATAAATAAATAAATAAATAAATAAATAAATAAATAAATAAATAAATGGACAGATGGACAGATGGATAGATGGATAGACGAATGGACGGATGGACGGATGGACGGATGGACGGATGGACGGATGGACGGATGGACGGATGGACGGATGGACGGATGGACGGATGGACGGATGGACGGATGGACGGATGGACGGATGGACGGATGGACGGATGGACGGATGGACGGATGGACGGATGGACGGATGGACGGATGGACGGATGGATGAATAGATAAATAAATAGATAAGAGCTACTGTGTCGTTTTCGATTCGAAAAGAATCTGGACTATTGGATGCAAGGCCTAAGAGTATGCGCGCGTGCCGATCCGTCGGATTTGTGTTCGACAACGACGTCGACCGATCAGAGATCTCCGTAACGACCGTGAAACGAATTATCGTCGACGTTCATCAATTACCTAGCGATGATTGAAACGAGGTGTAGAGTTGTCTTGTGCGGTTGATCGACGCCAGGATTGACGAGAGTAATTTGCATTCCTGCAACTCCGGAAAACTGCATCGTAGAGTTGTTGCGGCGTTTAAAAATTTGTTTACATTACAGTTAATAAAAAAAAAAAAATTGTATTTCATTATTTCGCTGCGAATTTACGAATTCCGAAGGTGAAAGAAGTTCACATTTCATTGTGTAAGAAAGCAGTTTAACTGCAAAAAGTTACAGTAGTATAATTCCAAGAAATCGTTGTAAGGATTCGAATAGCATAAAAGAGAATTAAAAACGCCCAACGAACGGCAAACCGTCGTACAGCCAAGCGTCGCGGGAAGCAACATCGCATACTTAAAATGTTTGAGATAAGAGCGAAAGTTTCAATGCCCGAACCATGAAGTCTGGACTAGATCGCATCGCCATCTTTCTGCCGTTTATTCAAAAAAAAAAAGAATGCTGTTACTCGTCTATGTACCATCCGTCGGTATTACAGTTTCCGAGTACAAGACAAACCATCTATCGTACTTTATTACTCAAAGGTATGCACTTATTCTTATGCAAAGGGTATTTGTGTAAGAAAAATAAAACAACGAAAGTGAAATCGCAAATTTGAGGTGGCACGAAGAGGGGAGGGGTCATTTTTTTATTTAGGGATTAATTGAAGGGGGGGAGAAGAACGTTGAGGGAATACTTAGAACATATCCAGGAGATAATAGAGAAAAATAATGAAAGTGAAATCACAAATGGGGAGGGGAAGTGAAAAGGGGGGGAGGAGAATTATTTTTAATTTAGGGATTAATTTA